>CM038676.1:23514048-23676972 GCA_021605205.1 Aegilops longissima | reverse complement strand
TTATGCGCCTGTACATCTATTCATTTTTCCATACTGTGCTGCACACAGTGAGGTGTGTTATTTGCTACTTGTAATACCCGTTTCATAAATTAGGAGTGTAACAAATAATTAGGAAATTTCACTTTTCCATTTGAGAATCATCCGTGAATATGTGCATTGTACTTCATGTGCATTTTGGACCAGGGAATATTTAGACTTGCTGTCCATTCCTTGGTGTATTCGCAAATTTTGAACATATGCATTTTGGGCAAGGGAATATTCAGACTTGCTGTCTTACTTTTACAGCTGCTGTAGCCCAAACAATGGGTACAAGCGCCATACACTGTCTGCCTCCAACTTAAATGTTCGTTTTAGTACTACCTCTGTATCAAAATATAAGACGTTTTTGCAGTTAAAATTGAACTGCAAAAACGTCCTATATTTTGGTACAGAGGTAGTATCTTTTATCATAGAAGATAGAACCAAACTGCTAGCCACAGTTATAATATGGCAAGTGGGGTATGTTTATCTGGCCAGTCATGCTAACTGACTTCAGCCCTGAAAGTGACAATTTAAATAATGTAGTCTTTATGTACCGTATGTTGCAAGTTGTAAGAGAATCAGTTGGGTTGGGATACGCATAGTAGGTTATGATCGTTCAGCCTATTATTTCCATCCTGCAAACTGTCATTAGCTTTGTATTCGTATGAACTTCTGAAATTGTATCAAGTGCTTGAGAATGAACTTACACAGGACAAATTCAAACCTGCTTATAATCTGTTCAGATTATGCTTGTTTTATGCTAAACAAATTCTATGTATTTCATTACCAAATCTACATATTCCTGCAGGTTAAGATTCGAGGAAGCTCGCCTGTTTGTGCCATTTGTGCAGAAAATTCAGTTTTCACGCAAGAAGATTTTCAGAAGTTTGATTATGAGGCCTTCACACAATCCCCAATGTCTGACAAGGTATGTTTTCCTTCTGTATTGAGCTTCTGGTTTGCTTTTAATACTTATAAGAGGCCTTCAGAACATTGAATTCATAATTTGTCTTCAATGTGGTCGGCATTTTGTGTAAACAAAGGGAGCTATGAATTGCATGTTTTGACTATTTTATTGTAATAACTCCAATCATATGTGATTTACAGAACAGAACTCTAGCTTAGCACTTAGTGTTTAGGAAGTGTTATAGAAAAGGCTCATTGCACTGTAAACCAACTGGGTTGCCCTACTGGGCAATTTTGGTCAATTCGTAGCCACACAAATCTGGAGTGATAGTCCACTACAGATGTGCAGTGAAAGCATTTAACGAGCATCCTCTATTAGCTCTACAGCCTGAGTGGAATATGGGTTGCCCTACTACGTAGGAATATGGGTATGCGAGCACTGAACAGTCCAGGTCCAGTTATAATTTTTTTTCCCGGTGGTTTCTGGGTGTCACTTGGAATGGCCAGAATCATTGATAACCCTGCCATGTTGGAGTTTAGAGAGTGATACTCCCTCCGTTCCTAAATACTATAAGTCTTTTTAGAGATTCCACTATGAACTACATATGGAGCAAAATAAGTGAATCTACACTCTAAAATATGTCTATATACATCCGTATGTAGTCCCTAGGGAAATCTCTAGAAAGACTTATATTTAGGAACGGAGGGAGTAGAAATGAGTTTGAATAGTGCACGTCCTTGCATGGAATTCATAATTCTTTAGTGTTTCTCTAGTTTCTCTGAAAACAATGGTAACAACAAAGGTGCAGCGCCAAACAAAATCATACTAAACTTGTTTCTTCCGGCTCACTTAGTACTTGTTCTAGGTTGTAAAGTTATGACATTTCACAGATTGTTATGATTAATGCAGACGGCACCGAGCCTGAACCTGCTACCGGAAAGTGCCCGCATCACATGTACGGAGTACAAAAGGCTGATCGACAATGGCGAACCTCATGTGCTGTTGGATGTACGGCCTGCTCATCATTTCCAAATAGTTTCACTTTCCCGGTCTCTGAACATACCACTCTCCGTTCTGGAGGAGAAGCTGCCTATGCTCGAGACCTCAATGAAGGAAATTTTGGATGCCTCCACCGCCTCAGATAAACAGCCTTCCTTGTACGTCGTCTGCAGAAGAGGCAACGACTCACAGAGCGCTGTCCAGCTTCTCCGTGAGAAGGGCTTTCACTCCGCCAAGGACATAGTCGGTGGCCTGCAGTCTTGGGCACATGACGTCGACCCTGATTTCCCCGCATACTAGCGAAGTGCATTTTGGGCTTATTGCCGAAGTTCCAGCCTTGATACTGGACATGAACGTCCAGCTTGAGACCGTTGTTTTGTGTGGCGTTGCTTACTTGAGCTATCTTGTAATTTGTTGCTGTAAGTCTAGAACTCCGGATTGCTACCTCCAAATATCTTTTGGAGTTGTAGTAAGACACTGCAGAAGGTATACAGGCGCGAGGCGCCTTCGTGAAGTTTCTGTGAAAGGTGTTTCCTGTAAACTTCTGGTTGTCATCGTCGAGGAGTATTACTGTTGTCATTATGCCTGAAGTGAGGCGTTCCTGACTGTTTTTGTTGCCATCCCTGATGGTTTCTAGCCGTCAGGAAGATCAGTTATATTCTATTAGTATACCAACTTTCTTTGAAACCTGGTCCAGCGAGAACATAACGAGTAGCGCTCATGTGGTGCTGCTGCCATTGGAGCGCAGCCTATAAAGTTTGGACTCCTTAGTGGGTTACACAATTGGCATGTACCGTGCCACAAAAATTCGAGTTCAAATTTGAGTCATGCATCGTGTAATAAAAAGGATAATTTCTGTCGTAAAAAGGATGAGATCCCGGACATCACGAGGAGTTCCGGAATGGTCCGGAGGTAAAGATTTATATATGGGAAGTCCTATTTTGGCCACCGGAAAATATTCGGGATTTTTTGGTATTGTACCGGGAAGGTTTTAGAAGGTTCCGGAATGGGGCCCACCCACATGGGGGACCCACATGAACGTGGGTAGTGGGGGCAAGGCCCCACACCCCTGGTCAAGGCGCACCAAGATCCCCCCTTAGAAGGAATAAGATCATATCCCGAAGGAATAAGATCAAGATCCCTAAAAAGGTGGGATAACAATCGGTGGGGAAAGGAAAGGATGGGATTTCTTTCCTGCCACCTTTGCCAACTCCCCAATGAACTTGGAGTGCAATAAACCAGCCCCCTCCACCCCTATGTAAAGTGGGGAGGTGCATGGGAGCTGTACCCTTTGCCCCTAGCGCAGCCCTCCCCTTCCAACTCCTCCTCCTCCTCCGTTGAGCGTAGCGAAGCTCTGCCGGAGAACCACGAGCTCCATCACCACGTCGTCGTGTTGCCGGAGTTCTTCCTCAACTTCTCATCTCCCCTTGCTGGATCAAGAAGGAGGAGACGTTCCCGGGCTGTACGTGTGTTGAACGCGGAGGCGTCGTCTGTTCGGTGCTTGGATCGGATCTTCCGTGATTTGAATCGCCGCGAGTACGACTCCATCAACCGTGTTCTTATAATGCTTCCGCCTAGCGATCTTCTAGGGTATGAGGATGCACCCCCCCCTCTCTCTCTCTCGTTGCTAGCTTCTCCTAGATTGATCTTGGTGACGCGTAGGAAATTTTTTGAAATAGTGTTTTCGCTGTTGTGTCCATCTCAAAAATTTCATGTAGGTTTCCTGACTTCTTTGTGGAATTTTGTAGCATAGTAGATACTCACCATGTCGATACATTCAAAATTGCATGCACTTTTGAATTCTTCTCCCATTTCCTTACACTAGAGATTGGTGTATCTATCAAGTAATACAAGGGGGTCAAATTCAATTGAAGAAACAAGTGTGACTTACTGAGATTAGCATCATTTGTATGCTTATTTGTTGTAATAATTCCTTGTGTCCAAGAATACACATATTTCCTGGTAGCAGTTTTAACTAAAACATATTTCTGCCAAAATTGCTTGCCGTGGCAATCGGTAACAGTTCCTTTTGTGTTGGGGTCCTCCACAAACTTGTCACCATCATATGTAATCACTATTTTATCACAATTATTTCTATAGATACTATATAAAAATAGCATTACATAAAACTTGACACGCAGGTCATTAAAGTGGCAATCATATGGCTCCAGCCATCATGTCATTACCATGAAACACACGTCATGTTAAATATTACAACATATATACATCTAATGCAAAATTTCATCAATATGATGAAGACTATACCACATCACATGCAACCGGCAAAACAAAGTTAGACGCCTCTACTCGGTTTATACCAAAATTTATTGTACGTGCCTTCTATGGTTTTAGTGTTGGGAAACATAATAGAAAACAAAAAAATCGCCCTACGATCACCCAGGAACAATATGAAGATGCATCAATGGTTAAGATTCGATCATTACCGACTCCGAGTAGCAACGGAAGTAGATGAGTCGGTGTACATCATACTTGGAGTCCCTCGAACCATGGATGAACGATCTCGCAGACCTCCCACGAATAGTCCCTCGAACAGAAGACCAAAAGCACAGCCTCTCCACGGATTGCAAGCGTACGGTCTTCACGATCCGTCAACGTTTCGTCGTCCAGAGCTAATCGTCGTCGAAGAATTAGAGGGAGCACATTAGAACCACATGGGGATTCTAGCTATGAGGATAAGAGGATCTAGGTCAAGCTCTAATTGATCAACTAGGACCAACTAGAACTAGAACTAAAGAATTGGAGGAGACTCCAAAACTTGTGTCTTTAAAAGTGCCCAAAGCCTCTAGTATATATAGGTTGGAGGGGAGAGGGGAGGCGCCACACAAGGGGGGAAGGACTCCCCCCTTGCGCCGGCCTAGTAGGGGAGGGGAGTCCTCCCCCACTCCAATTCGGCGTCCCTAGGAGGAAAGGGGGTGACACCCCCTATTGGGCTCTTGTGACCCAATTCTCCTTCCACCACTTTGCCTTTTAAGGCCCATTAATATTTAATTAATTATAAAAGCCTCCTAACAACTACTAGAGCCTTTATTATTAACTTAACATCGCCGGAACATTTTCCACCGATATATTATTTATCATTCTTCTTTTTTCTCCGTTGCAAAATGATGTGATGAAAGAAGCTCGTATTTCGGTCTCCATGGCGGAGCCAATTAGCCCTTCCTCTTTGCAGCCATTAATCCGAGTGCTAATACCCGGTATTGCCCAATAAACTCTGAAACCCTTCCGACGACCCCGAAACACTTCCGGTTCCTCTCGAAACTATTTTGAATATTGATGAAACAATTCAACAAATAAATCCTCGATATTCTCATCCTACTAACACTCATTATATCATGATTACCTTAAGCTTGTGATCCTGTAGGTTCGGTAAAACATAGAATGAATGAAACCCCTTCGTTCAATGACCGATATCGGAACTGTGGACGTCCATATCGATCCCTATGATTACATGAATGATTGTAACCTTTGCTTGTCATGTGATGTCCCCTTTGCTTCACGATACTTTAAAAAACCCGAGGTGAGATATGTTGGTATCCTCTTGAGTCAAACACATGCTCACTGTACCGGTCTCCTCGTTGCTGGTTTTGTTCTTCTTTCTCGTTGACATGTTCTGGTATCCCTGTGACGTAGTCACTTGTGTCTAGCCAAACGATAATGGATATCGTCACACCGAGAGGGCCCTAAAAATATCTCTCCATCGTCGAATGAGCAAATTCCAGTCTCGAGCTATCGAGTCCCTTGTCAAACTTTCTAGTGAACCTGTAAGTTGTCGTTATGATCATCGTGTTACAAATGATATTTGAGCAACCCCAAAGCTCATCGTATGGTAAGAAGTGACTACGATACTCTCATGGTCTAAGGAACTAAAACACACGCTAACACTCTGTGTTATAATTAACAATTGACTTGTGACGATATCATCTCAAAGTATAACAAACAAGTTTGGGTCGATTCAATATGATCGTTCTTTTAACATCATACACTCATTGTTGTTTTAGGACTATCGTTTACACTTAACGATATCCTAAGATCCAGAAAACGTGATCACTAACAACACTTGAGCCAGTCTTATTTTACCATTTATCGTTCTACACGTGCATATGAGTTTTCCACTGAATCGTATATTCCAGGATCATAGCAGTTATAGCATAGAATATAAACTCTTAATTATGAACATGGAAATATAATACTACAATATTATTGCCTCTAGGGCATACTTCGAACATTTAAAACAAACCATTGTTACCTACATTCATCATCAAGTATGATTATTTAAGATGCTAGATTAACTTTTCGAGGTGTATGTAGGAAAGACTTAATTAAAAATATCGAGCCCCCATACTAAAATTTGTCATAGACATGACCCCATGTAGATCAAATCTACATGCCCTCTAGTTTACAGCAACTTTCCTTCCAGATTAAGGTGGAATCCAAAGAACTGAGAACACATGGTTGATCCAGATTAAGGTGGAATCCAAAGAATTGATGAAACTAGTCATAGAAGGATCACAGGGCATAACTTTTTTACAAAATTCCACCATGCCACCAGAACAACATAAACCAAATTCTAGGAATGTAGCGACTGGACCTCAATAGTTCGATCTCGTGCATCGGTGTCATCTCTGGATCGGTAATCGACACGCACAAAGATTTGAGGATTTATAACAGAGTAGCAATCACACACTTATTACATCGAATGTCTCAAAAGAGAACCTAATACAATAAATATGGCTTAAGGCCATCTAAAACGATAACAGCGGAAGGCTTGGAAGATAAAGTGAGTCCATCAACTCCAACAACATCACTGAGTGAAAGACAACGACCTATGCCTCCTTATTCGTCGTCTGAAAAGTCTGCAACATGAATGTTGCAACCCGAAACGGGTCAGCACATGGAATATGCTGGCAATGTAACACATAGAGAGTAATGAACAGAATAGTTGCTATCACTACATGCATATATGGCTGGTGGAGGCGCTATGGTTAACATGTTTTTGCGTAAAGCCAATTTTTCCCTACAACAAAGGAATAAATTTTATTTAACTATCATGGTGGTTCTTAAACATTGAGAAGGTTCCTCCAACTCAATCCCAATTAAGCATCATCATTAAACCCAATCAAATTATAATAAGGGTGATGAGATTAACATGATAATCCAAGAACTAGATACTCAAGACGTCCATAACGGGGACACGGCTAATCATGACTAGTTTGTACACTCTGTAGAGGTTTGCGCACTTTTCCCCACAAGACTCGAATACATCCATGGTCGGAGATTCGATACACAGTCTTTCTGAACCATTAACTCTCTAGTCTGGGTAGACAGTACCACCTACAACCCACTACATCTGCTAGTCTACCTCTTCAAGAGCTTCACGCAACTTACTCAACTATGCCAGAGCCCATAATGGCTTGTGGCTGCACACGGAAGTTTCTAGCATGAATAATCTTATGATCCCTTTGAGCCTGGGTGGCGGACCATAGGATGATCACACGGGTCCTCCGGGATATCCTAGGACAACACTGGATTCTCCAGGTGCCCACAAGTAATCCACCCAGATATGTATTTAAGTTGCCACCTTAAGTTGAACCATTAATTAAAAAACTCACATCTGTCATGGATACACTCAAACCCAATCCACGTTTACTAGCATAGAATAGCAATATAAGCAACATAGAAGTAACTCCCATAGGTTTGATAATAAACAGGTAAATAGGTACTACCTCATCTACTTCCCAAAACCCACAAGTTAATCAAATCCTAACCATGCAATTGTTTGAGGATTGATCTAATGAAATAAAACGGGTAGTAAATAGGTATGATCAAAGTGTTACTTGCCTTGTCGATGATCCGTGAAACCTAGAGACTCATAGTAGCATGCTTCAGACCGTACTCTATCGCAAACAAACAAGCATACAATAAGCACTCAACTAGAAGCACGGCTAAAACTCAAATAAGAAATCTAACCAGAAAGTTCAACTTAAGAACTCCGGTTTGCAAAAAGAATCAAATCAAACGAAGCAACAAAACTCAAACTGCGAAAGAAACAAGATCCGTTTACTAATCTAGACTTAAGTCAAATTTTACAGTAGAAAAATCTTGTTCAAGTTGGTTAAACAAAAAGAGGGCTTCGAAACGAAGATCTAGGCGCTTGAATCGCCTGATTCCAATAAACGAGCGAAAAGATAAACTAAAACGAAAATCGGGTCAAAAATCGCGATCGAAAATAATCGCGGAAAAACCCTGGAAAAAGAAAAACTGACGAACAGGCTAACGAACGAATGTTTGCTGTCTGCGCCTAACGAGTGAAAACCGTTCGTTAAAACGAACGTACGAACGGGCGTTCGTTAAATAA
Source organism: Aegilops longissima (assembly GCA_021605205.1). NCBI lineage: Eukaryota > Viridiplantae > Streptophyta > Magnoliopsida > Poales > Poaceae > Aegilops > Aegilops longissima. The sequence continues at coordinate 23,668,669 of CM038676.1, read as the reverse complement.
CTAAACCGGAAAAAAATAAACCGATCTAAAAAATAACTGCAGTTTTGTAAAAATCAAGCGGTTTTCGATTTAAAACGGCGGCTACCTCGGTACGCGTGGCGGCAGCGCCGGCGGTCAACTCCGGCGGCGATGGCGATCAACTCCGGCGGCAAGGGCGATGGCCAACTCCGTGGCGCGCAAGGCTGGGTCACGGCGGCAAGGCGGATCATGCAAGTTAGGGTTAGGGTTCGGTGGCATGGTGGGCTGGGGTGGGCTGCGGGATCGGCGGGGCAGCTTATAAAGCCTGGGGCGGCGGAAGTCCTAGTCGAGTACGGCCCGACTAAGTCGGTTGACTTTTTTTTGAAATAATTCCGCGCAGAAAAACAATGAAAAAAAATACTAAACGGACTCCAAAAATCCTGAAATAAATTTTCCCCATCCTCTAAAAATATAGTGGACAAGGTGAACATTTATTTGGGCATCTAATGCAATTTTGAAAAACGCATATTTTTCCTAATTCAAATAAAATAGCGATAAAAACTCCGAGTAAAATCTCATTTGATCTTAATATTAAATCTCCAATATTTCTTTATCTTGGGAAGTCATTTTATCCTCTCTTCTATTTTCATAAAACAAATATTCAAGAGAAAATAATTAAAATCAAACAATCCTCTTTTCAAAATTTGAGAAAACTCAAATATGAAAATAACGTAAATACCCAACTCTCTCCGTGGGTCCTTGAGTTGCGTAGAGTTTCTAGGATCAAGCCAAAATGCAATAAAAGATGATATGCAATGATGATCTAATGTATAACATTCCAAATTGAAAATTTGGGATGTTACAAACCTACCCCCTTAAGATGAATCTCGCCCTCGAGATTCGGGTTGGCTAGAAAATAGGTGAGGGTATCCTTCCGTAGGTCTTCCTCTCGTTCCCAGGTGGCTTCATCCTCGGTATGGTGGCTCCACTGAACTTTACAGAACTTGATAACCTTGCTACATGTGAATCGGCTGGCAAACTCGAGAATCTTCACTGGTTTCTCCTCGTAGGTCAAATCGCTATCCAATGTAATCGCCCGGGTAATCAGATTCTCGTGAGGAATATCATCCATTTCTGCGTGGCACTTCTTCAACTGAGAAACGTGGAACACATCGTGAACTCCTGACAATCCTTCGAGCAATTCCAACTTGTAAGCAACTTCTCACATACATTCCAAAACCTTGTATGGTCCCACAAAACGTGGTGCTAACTTTGCCTTAACCCCAAAACGCTTCACTCCTCGAAGTGGTGATACACGAAGATACACTCTGGCTCCGACTTTGTAAACTGTCTCCTTGCGTTTAGAATCCGCGATAGCTCTTCCGCTGGACTGGCTACCTTGAGTATATCGCGATCGCTTAACCTTCTCTTCAGACTCTTTAATCAAATCTGGTCCAAACAACTGACGCTCTCCAATTTCATCCCACAACAACGGTGTCCTGCACCTCGTTCCGTACAATGCTTCAAAAGGGGCCATCTTCAAACTGGCTTGATAGCTGTTGTTGTAAGAGAACTTTGCATACGGCAAATTGTCATCCCAACTAGATCCATAGTCTAGCGCACAAGCTCTCAACATGTCCTCCAAAATCTGATTGACTCTCTCAGTCTGTCCATCTGTCTGCGGGTGAAAAGTCAGATCAACTCTAGCCTGGTTCCCAAAGTCTCATGCAACTGATTCCAAAACTTTGAGGTAAACTGAGTTCCTCTATCTGATACAATGGTCCTCGGAACTCCATGCAGACATACGATCATGGTCATATATTTCTTTGCCAACTTAGCACTGGTGTAAGTGGTCTTCACTGGGATGAAATGAGCTACCTTCGTCAAACGATCGACTACAACCCATATCGAGTCATAGCCTGAACGAGTCCTGGGCAATCCCGTGATAAAGTCCATGCCTAGTTTATCCCACTTCCATTCGGGTATCGGCAATGGCTGTAACAATCCAACTTGCTTCTGATGTTCTGCCTTCACTCTCTGACATACATCACAAACTGCTACATACTCCGCAATATCCTTCTTCTTTCTGGTCCACCAGAAACTATCCTTCATGTTGGGGAACGCTAGAAAATTAAAATTTTCCTACGGTTTCACCAAGATCCATCTATGAGTTCATCTAGCAACGAGTCATGGGAGAGTGATTGCATCTACATACCACGTGTAGATCGGCGTGCGGAAGCGTTCAACGGAACGGGTTGATGGAGTCGTACTCGCCGTGATTCAGATCACCGATGACCTAGTGCGAACGGACAGCACCTCCGCGCTCAACACACGACGGAGCGGATGACGTCTCCTCCTTCTTGAGCAAGGGGAAGGAGAGGTTGATGATGATCCAAGCAGACGACGGCGTGGTGGTGGATGCAGCAGAACTCCCAGCAGGCTTCGCTAAGCAACTACGGGAGGAGGAGGAGGTGTAGCAGAGAGGGAGGCGCCAAGGGCTTGTGGTGCGGCCACCCTCCCTCCCTCCCTTTATATAGGTGCAAGAGAGGGGAGGGGCAGCCTGCCCTTCCTCCAAGGAAGGGTGCGGCCAGAGGGAGGAGTCCATCCTCCCCAAGGCACCCTGAGGTGCCTTCCCCTTAGGACTCTCCTCCCAAGTCTCCTTGGCGATGGGCCCTTTTGGGTTGGTGCCCTTGGCCCATATAGGCCAAGGCGCACCCCTACAGCCCATGTGGCCCCCGGGCAGGTGGACCCCAGAAGGACCCCTCGACCCCTTTCGCACTCCCTTATAATACCGATAATGCCCAAACCTTTCCTACGACCAAAATAAGACTTCCTATATATAAATCTTTACCTCCGGACCATTCCGAACTCCTAGTAACGTCCAGGATCTCATCCGGGACTCTGAACAACATTTGGTTTGCTGCATACTCATATTCATACAACCCTAGCGCCACCGCACCTTAAGTGTGTAGACCCTACGGGTTCGGGAGACACGCAGACATGACCGAGACGGCTCTCGGCAATAACCAACAAAGGATCTGGATACCCATGTTGGCTCCACATGTTCCTCGATGATATCATCGGATGAACCACGTTGTCGAGGATTCAAACAACCCCGTGATACAATTCCCTTTGTCAATCGGTATTTTACTTGCCCGAGATTTGATCGTCGGTATCCCAATACCTCGCTCAATCTGTCGCACGGCAAGTCACTTTACTCGCAGACCGTAATGCATGATCCCGTGATCAAACACTTGGTCACTTTGAGCTCATTATGATGATGCACTACCGAGTGGGCCAGTGATACCTCTCCGTCATACGGAGTGACAAATCCAGCCTCGATCCGTGTCAACCCAATGACACTTTCGGAGATACCAGTAGTGCACCTTTATGGTCACCCGCTTAGGTTGTGACGTTTGGTACACCCAAAGCACTCCTACGGTATCCGGAGTTACACAATCTCATGGTCTAAGGAAGGATACTTGACATTGGAAAAGCTCTAGCAAAACGAACTACACGATCTTGTGCTATGCTTAGGATTGTCTTGTCCATCACATCATTCTCCTAATGATGTGATCCCGTTATCAACGACATCCAATGTCCATAGTCAGAAACCATGACTATCTATTGATCAACGAGCTAGTCAACTAGAGGCTCACTAGGGACATATTGTGGTCTATGTATTCACACGTATTACGATTTCCGGATAATACAATTATAGCATGAATAAAAGACAATTATCATGAACAAGGAAATATAATAATAATACTTTTATTATTGCCTCTAGGGCATATTTCCAACAGTCTCCCACTTGCACTAGATTCAATAATCTAGTTACATTGTGATGAATCGAACACCCATAGAGTTCGGTGTTGATCATGTTTTGCTCATGAAGAGGTTTAGTGAACGGATCTGCGATATTCAGATCCGTATGCACTTTGCAAATTTCTATGTCCCCATCTTGAACATTTTCACGAATGGAGTTGAAGCGACGCTTGATGTGCTCGGTCTTCTTGTGAAACCTGGGCTCCTTGGCAAGTGCAATAGCTCCGGTGTTGTCACAGAAGAGTTTGATCGGCCCGACGCATTGGGTATGACTCCTAGGCCGGTGATGAACTCCTTCACCCAAATTGCTTCATGTGCTTCCTCCGAGGCTGCCATGTACTCCGCTTCACATGTAGATCCCGCCACGACGCTTTGCTTGCAACTGCACCAGCCATCGCTCCACCATTCAACATATACACGATCCGGTTTGTGACTTAGAGTCATCCAGATCTGTGGTCGGTCAAGCGCCGATGTAACCCTTTACGATGAGCTCTTCGTCACCTCCATAAACGAGAAACATGTCCTTAGTCCTTTTAGGTACTTCAGGATATTCTTGACCGCTGTCCAAAGGTTCCTTGCGGGATTACTTTGGTACCTACCTACAAACTTACGGCAAGGTTTACATCAGTCTGGTACACAACATGGCATACATAATAGATCCTATGGTCGAGGCATAGGGATGACACTCATCTCTTCTTTATCTTTTGTCGTGGTCGGGCATTGAGCTGAGCTCAATTTCACACCTTGCAAAATAGGCAAGAACCCTTTCTTGACTGATCCATTTTGAACTTCTTCAAAATCTTATCAAGGTATGTGCTTTGTGAAAGACCTATGAGGCGCCTTGATCTATCTCTATAGATTTTGATGCCTAATATGTAAGCAGCTTCTCCAAGGTCCTTCATTGAAAAAAACTTATTCAAGTAGGCCTTAATGTTGTCCAAAGTTCTATATCATTTCCCATCAAAAGTATGTCATCTACATATAATATGAGAAATGCTACAGAGCTCCCACTCACTTTCTTGTAAACGCAGCTTCTCCATAAGTCTGCAGAACCCAAACGCTTTGATCATCTCATCAAAGCGAATCTTCCAACTCGAGATGCTTGCACCAGCCGATAAATGGATCGCTGGAGCTTGCATACCTTGTTAGCATTATTAGGGTCGATAAAACCTTCCGCTGTATCATATACAGTTCTTCCTTAAGATAGCCGTTAATGAATGCTGTTTTGACGTCCATTTGCCATATCTCATAATCATAGTATGCACAATTGCTAACATGATTTCGACAGACTTCAGCTTCGCCACGGAGAGAAAGTCTCATCATAGTCAACCCCTTGAACTTGCCGATAACCCTTAGCGACAAGTCGAGCTTTATAGATGGTAACATTACCATCCGCGTCCGTCTTCTTCTTAAAGATCCATTTGTTTTCTATCGCCGCCGATCATCGGCAAGTCTATCAAAGTCCATACTTTGTTTTCATACATGGATCCTATCTCGGATTGCATGGTTTCAAGCCATTTATTGCAATCTGGGCCCGCCATCGCTTCTTCATAGTTCAAGGTTCACCGTTGTCTAACAACATGATTTCCGGGACAGGGTTGTCGTACCACTCTAGTGCGGAACGTGTCCTAGTGGACCTCTGAAGTTCAAGAGCAACTTGATCCAAGTACCTTGATTATCATCATTAATTTCCTCTCCGCGGTGTAGGCACCACAGAACATTTTCCGAGCTGCACTATTTTCCGGTTCAAGAGGTAGTACTTCAACGAGTTCTACTTTCCTCCCACTTACTCCTTTCGAGAGAAACTCTTTTTCCAGAAAGGATCCGTTCTTGGCAACAAAGATCTTGCCTTAGGATCTAAGGTAGTAGGTATACCCAATGGTTTCCTTAGGGTATCCTATGAAGATGCATTTTTCCGACTTGGGTTCAAGCTTTTCAGGTTGATGTTTCTTGACATAAGCATCGCATCCCCAAACTTTTAGAAACGACAGCTTAGTTTCTTCCCAAACCATAATTCATACGGTGTCGTCTCAACGGATTTAGACGGTGCCCTATTTAAAGTGAATGTAGCTGTCTCTAGAGCGTATCCCCAAAATGATAGCGGTAAATCAGTAAGAGACATCATAGATCGCACCATATCCAATAGAGTGCGACACGACGCTCGACACACCGCTACGCTGATGTGTTCCAGCGGCGTGAGTTGTGAAATGATTCCACATTTCCTTAAGTGTACCAAATTCGTGACTTAAATATTCTCCTCCACGATCTGATCGTAAGAATTTTATCTTCGGTCACGCTGATTCTCTACTGTTATGAAATTCTTTTAACTTTTCAAAGGTCTCGGACTTGTGTTTCATCAAGTAGACATACCCATATCTACTCAAGTCATCGGAGAGTGAGAACATAACGATATCCTCCATGAGCCTCAACACTCATTGGACCGCATACATCGGTATGTATGATTTCCAATAAGTTGGTTGCTCGCCCAATGTTCCGGAGAACGGAGTCTTGGTCATCTTGCCCATGAGGCATGGTTCGCATGTGTCAAATGATTCATAATCGAGAGACTCTAAAAGTCCATCAAGATGGAGCTTCTTCATGCGCTTGACACCAATGTGACCAAGGCGGCGATGCCACAAGTATGTGGGACTATCGTTATCAACTTTGCATCTTTTGGTATTCACACTATGAACATGTGTAACATTACGCTCGAGATTCATTAAGAATAAACCATTGACCATCGGAGCATGACCATAAAACATTTCTCTCATATAAATAGAACAACCATTATTCTCGGATTTAAATGAGTAGCCATCTCAGATTAAACGAGATCCGATACAATGTTCATGCTCAAACTTGGCACTAAATAACAATTATTGAGGTTTAAAACTAATCCCGTAGGTAAATGTAGAGGTAGCGTCGACGGCGCATCACATCGACCTTGGAACCATTCCCGACGCGCAAGATCGTCACCTCGCCCTTCGCCATCTCCGCTTATTCCGCAGCTCTGCATGAGTTACATATATGAGCAACGGCACCGTATCAAATACCCGTGAGTTACTACGAGTAATCGGTAAGGTACACATCAATTACATGTATATCAAATATACCTTTAGTGTTGCCGCCTTCTTGTGCGCTAAGTATTTGGGGCAATTCCGCTTCAAAGACCCTTACTTTTGCAATAAAAGCACTCGGCCTCGGGCTTGGGTCCATTCTTTGACTTCTTCCGGCAACTGGCTTACCAAAGCGCTGCAACATCCTTGTCGCTCTTCTTGAAGTTCTTCTTACCCTTGCCCTTCTTGAACTTAGTGGTTTTATTGACCATCAACACTTGATGTTCCTTCTGATTTCTACCTCTGCGACTTCAGATTGAAAATACTTCAGAATAGTTTTCACCATCCCCGCATATTGTAGTTCATCACAAAGCTCTTGTAGCTCGGTGGGAGCGATTGAAGGATTCATCAATGACCGCCTCGTCCGGAGGTTGATGTCCACTGGGACAAAGCGGTTGTGCAACCCGGACATTTTGAGTATGTGCTCACCGACGTAACTATTTTCCTCCATCTTACAATCGTAGAACTTGTCGGAGACTTCATATCTCGACGGGCATGAGCTTGGAAAACCAGTTTCAGCTCCTCGAACATCTCATATGCTCCGTGTCGCTCAAAACACTTTTGGGGCCCCGGTTCTAAGTCTGTAAAGCATGCCGCACCGAACGAGGGAGTAATCATCAAGACGAGACCGCCAAGCGCTCATAACGCCTTGGTTCTTTGGGATGGGCGCTTCACCTAGCGGTGCTTCTAGGACATATAGTTTCTGGCAGCTATGAGGATAATCTCGGGTTCGGACCCGATCCGAGTAGTTGCTGCCATAATCTTTCAGCTTGGTTTTCTAGGAACGCGTTGAAGTTCATGGTGACATTAGCGCTGGCCATTTGATCTACAAGACATTTTGCAAAGATTTTAGACTATTGTTCATGATAATAAAGTTCATCTAATCAAATTATTTAATGAACTCCCACCAGATTTGACATCCTCTAGTCATCTAAGTGATACATGATCCGAGTCGACTAGGCCGTGTCCGATCATCACGTGAGACGGACTAGTCATCGTCGGTGAACATCTCCATGTTGATCGTATCTTCCATACGACTCATGTTCGACCTTTCGGTCTCTTGTGTTCCGAGGCCATGTCTGTACATGCTAGGCTCATCAAGTTAACCTAAGTGTATTGCATGTGTAAAACTGTCTTACACCCGTTGTATGTGAACGTAGGAATCTATCACACCCGATCATCACGTGGTGCTTCGAAACGACAAACTTTAGCAACGGCGCACAGTTAGGGGGAACACTTTCTTGAAATTATTATGAGGGATCATCTTATTTACTACCATCGTTCTAAGTAAACAAGATGCAAAAACATGATAAACATCACATGCAATCAAATAATAGTGACATGATATGGCCAATATCATATAGCTCCTTTGATCTCCATCTTGGGGCTCCATGATCATCTTGTCACCGGCATGACACCATGATCTCCATCATCATGATCTCCATCATCGTGTCTCCATGAAGTTGCTCGACAATTATTACTTCTACTACTATAGCTAACGGTTTAGGAATAGAGTAAAGCAATTACATGGCGTTAAATCATTGACACGCAGGTCATACAATAATTAAGACAACCCCTATGGCTCCTGCCGGTTGTCATACTCATCGACATGCAAGTCGTGATTCCTATTACAAGAACATGATCTCATACATCACAATATATCATTCATCATTCATCACAACTTTTGGCCATATCACATCACAAGGCAATTGCTGCAAAAACAAGTTAGACGTCCTCTAATTGTTGTTGCATCTTTTACGTGGCTGCAATAGGGTTCTAGCAAGAACGTTTTCTTACCTACGAATAACTACAACGTGATTTGTCAACTTCTATTTACCCTTCATAAGGACCCTTTTCATCGAATCCGCTCCAACTAAAGTGGGAGAGAGGACACCCGCTAGCCACTTTATGCAACTAGTGCATGTCACTCAGTGGAACCTATCTCACGTAAGCGTACGTGTAAGGTCGGTCCGGGCCGCTTCATCCCACAATACCAATGAAGAAAAATAAGACTAGTAGCGTCAAGAAAGTTGACAACATCTACGCCCACAACAGATTTGTGTTCTACTCGTGCAATAGAGAACTACGCATAGACCTAGCTCTGATACCACTATTGGGGAACGTTGCAGAAAATTAAAATTTTTCCTGCGGTTTCACCAAGATCCATCTATGAGTTCATCTACCAACGAGTCATGGGAGAGTGATTGCATCTACATACCACTTGTAGATCGCATGCAGAAGCGTTCAATGGAACGGGGTTGATGGAGTCATACTCGCCGTGATTTAGATCACCGATGACCTAGTGCCGAACGGACAGCACCTCCGCGTTCAACACACGTACGGAGCGAATGACGTCTCCTCCTTCTTGATCCAGCAAGGGGAAGGAGAGGTTGATGATGATCCAGCAGCACGACGGCGTGGTGGTGGATGCAGTGAGAACTCCGCGAGGGCTTAGCTAAGCAACTACGGGAGGAGGAGGAGGTAGCAGAGAGGGAGGCGCCAAGGGCTTCAGGTGCGGCACCCCTCCTCCCTCCCTTTATATAGGTGCAAGAGAGGGGGAGGGCAGCCTGCCCCTTCCTCCAAGGAAGGGGTGCGGCCAGAGGGGGGGAGTCCATCCTCCCAAGGCACCCCTGAGGTGCCTTCCCCTTTAGGACTCTCCTCCCAAGTCTCCTTGGCGCATGGGCCCTTTGGGGCTGGTGCCCTTGGCCCATATAGGCCAAGGACCCCCTACAACCCATGTGGCCCCAGGGCAGGTGGACCCCGGTGGACCCCGGACCCCTTCGGCACTCCGGTACAATACCGATAATGCAAAAACCTTTCCGGCGACCAAAATAAGACTTCCTATATATAAATCTTTACCTCCGGACCATTCCGAACTCCTCGTGACGTCCGGGATCTCATCCGGGACTCCGAACAACATTCGGTTTGCTGCATACTCATATTCATACAACCCTAGCGTCACCGTACCTTAAGTGTGTAGACCCTACGGGTTCGGGAGACACGCAGACATGACCGAGACGGCTCTCGGGCCATAACCAACAGCGGATCTTGATACCCATGTTGGCTTCCACATGTTCTCGATGATATCATCGGATGAACCACGATGTCGAGGATTCAAACAACCCGTATACAATTCCCTTTGTCAATCGGTATTTTACTTGCCCGAGATTCGATCGTCGGTATCCCAATACCTCGTTCAATCTCGTTACCCGCAAGTCACTTTAATCGTCCGTGAATGCATGATCCCGTGACCAAACACTTGGTCACTTTGAGCTCATTATGATGATGCACTACCGAGTGGGCCCGGTGATACCTCTCCGTCATACGGAGTGACAAATCCGATCTCGATCCGTGTCAACCGCATGACACTTTCGGAGATACCGTAGTGCACCTTTATGGTCACCCAGTTAGGTTGTGACGTTTGGTACACCCAAAGCACTCCTACGGTATCCGGGAGTTACACAATCTCATGGTCTAAGGAAGGGATACTTGACATTGGAAAAGCTCTAGCAAAACGAACTACACGATCTTGTGCTATGCTTAGGATTGGGTCTTGTCCATCACATCATTCTCCTAATGATGTGATCCCGTTATCAACGAAATCCAATGTCCATAGTCGAAACCATGACTATCTGTTGATCAACGAGCTAGTCAACTAGAGGCTCACTAGGGACATATTGTGGTCTATGTATTCACCGTGTATTACGATTTCGGATAATACAATTATAGCATGAATAAAAGACAATTATCATGAACAAGGAAATATAATAATAATACTTTTATTATTGCTCTAGGGCATATTTCCAACACTTCAAATCCAGATACATCTTGGTATTTCTGGGTGAATCGAATCTGGCGAATCATGGGCCTCTTGCAGAATCAACTTCCTGATCTCCGGATCATTAGGCACATAAACGCGTTCCTCAAACCATAAGGTATCGTGCTCATCCACACGAAATCCTTTAGCCTTTCCTTTGCTCATTCTTTCCTTTATCTCGGCAATCTCCTTGTCCGTCTTCTGAGCTTCTCGGATCTTATCCATCAAAGTTGACTGAATCTCCAGTGCGGCTACAAAACCTCTCAGAACTATTTCCAAACATAGCTCACGAAGATCCTCTGCTAACTCCTTGGGTAATCCTCCGGTCACGAGTGTATTGACATGACTCTTGCAGCTCAGCGCATCGGCTACTACGTTAGCCTTGCCGGGATGATAATGCAACTTCATATCATAATCCTTAATGAGCTCCAACCATCTCCTTTGCCTGAGATTCAACTGCTTCTGCGTGAAGATATACTTCAAATTCTTATGATCCGTGTACACCTCACAATGGTTTCCGATGAGAAAATGTCTCCATGTCTTCAACGCATGCACTACGGCTGCTAACTCCAAATCATGGGTAGCATAATTCAACTCATGGGGTTTAAGTTGTCGTGAGGCATATGAGACAACTCTTCCCTCTTGCATAAGTACTGCTCCAAGTCCTCGACGAGAAGCGTCGCAATACACTTGATAATCCTTGCGTTGATCTGGCAGAATCAACACTGGAGCTGTAACCAAGCATTTCTTCAACTCGTGAAAACTGGCCTCACATTCCTCAGCCCATTTGAACTTGGTGTCCTTCTTTACCAACTCCGTCATGGGCTTTGCAATCTTTGATAAATTCTCAATGAACCTCCGGTAGTATCCTGCGAGTCCAAGAAAACTCCGGATCTCTCCAACTGACATGGGTGCTTCCCAATTTGTCACAGTGACAACCTTGGTAGGGTCTACTGCTATTCCTTCTCCGGATATAACATGTCCGAGGAATCCAACTTCCTTCAACCAAAACTCACACTTGTTGAACTTGGCATATACCTGATGTTCTCTAAGCTTCCGAGTACCAAAGCGCAAATGCTCTTTATGCTCCTCTTCATTCTTGAGTAGACAGAATATCATCAATGAATACCATGACGAACTTATCCAAAACTCCATAAACACCTTGTTCATCATGTTCATGAAATAGGTGATAACCCACAAGTGTAGGGGATCATAGCACTTTCGGTAGAGTATTCAACCCAAATTTATTGATTCGACACAAGGGAGCCAAAAATATTCTCAAGTATTATCAGTTGAGTTGTCAATTCAACCACACCGGATAACTTATTATCTGCAACAAAGTATTTAGTAGCAAAGTAATATGATAGTAGTGGTACAGATAACAAAAGAGTAATGAAAGCAAAAGTAATATTTTTGGTGTTTTGTAGTGATTGTAACAATAGCAGGGGAAAGTAAATAAGCGTAAACCAATATATGGAAAGCTCGTAGGCATTGGATCGGTGATGGATAATTATGCGGATGCGGTTCATCATGTAACAGTCATAACATAGGGTGGTACAGAACTAGCTCCAATTCATCAATGTAATGTAGGCATGTATTCGAATATAGTCATACGTGCTTATGAAAAAGAACTTGCATGACATCTTTTGTCCTACCCTCCGATGCTAGGTCAAGCTCTAATTGATCAACTAGGACCAACTAGAACTAGAACTAAAGGTGGAGGAGACTCCAAAACTTGTGTCTTTAAAAGTGCCCAAAGCCTCTAGTATATATAGGTTGGAGGGGAGGGGGCGCCACACAAGGAAGGACTCCCTGCATGACCTAGTAGGGAGGAGTCCTCCCCACTCCAATTCGGCGTCCCTAGGAGGAAGGGTGACACCCCTATTGGGCTCTGTGACCCAATTCTCCTTCCACCACTTTGCCTTTTAAGGCCCATTAATATTTAATTAATTATAAAAGCCTCCTAACAACTACTAGAGCCTTTATTATTATTAAACATCGGAACATTTTCCACCGATATATTATTTATCATTCTTCTTTTTCTCCGTTGCAAAATGATGTGATGAAAGAAGCTGTATTTCGGTCTCCATGGCGGAGCCAATTAGCCCTTCCTCTTTGCAGCCATTAATCCGAGTGCTAATGCAGGTGTTGCCAATAAACTCGAAACCCTTCCGCGACCAAAACACTTGGTTCCTCTCGAAACTATTTTGAATATTGATGAAACAATTCAACAAATAAATCCTCGATATTCTCATCCTACTAACACTCATTATATCATGATTACCTTAAGCTTGTGATCCTTGGGTTCGGTAAAACATAGAATGAATGAAACCCTTCGTTCAATGACCGATATCGGGCTGTGGGCGTCCATATCGATCCCTATGATTACATGAATGATTGTAACCTTTGCTTGTCATGTGATGTCCCCTTTGCTTCACGATACTTTAAAAACCGAGGTGAGATATGTTGGTATCCTCTTGAGTCAAACACATGCTCACATGCCGGTCTCCTCGTTCTTTGGTTTTGTTCTTCTTTCTCGTTGACATGTTCGGTATCCACGGTGGCGTAGTCACTTGTGTCTAACCAAGCGATAATGGATATCGTCACACCGAGAGGGCCCTAAAATATCTCTCATCGTCAATGAGCAAATTCAGGTCTCGAGCTATCGAGTCCCTTATCAAACTTTCTAGTGAACTGTAAGTTGTCGTTATGATCATCGTACAAATGATATTTGAGCAACCCCAAAGCTCATCGTATGGTAAGAAGTGACTACGATACTCTCATGGTCTAAGGAACTAAAACACACGCTAACACTACGTGTTATAATTAACAATTGACTTGTGGCGATATCATCTCAAAGTATAACAAACAAGTTTGGGTCGATTCAATATGATCGTTCTTTTAACATCATACACTCATTGTTGTTTTAGGACTATCGTTTACATGCGATATCCTAAGATCGGCGTGATCACTAACAACACTTGAGCCAGTCTTATTTTACCATTTATCGTTCTACACGTGCATAGGTTTTCCAGAATCGTATATTCCGGGATCATATGGTTATAGCATAGAATATAAACTCTTAATTATGAACATGGAAATATAATACTACAATATTATTGCCTCTAGGGCATACTTGAACATTTAAAACAAACCATTGTTACCTACATTCATCATCAAGTATGATTATTTAAGATGCTAGATTAACTTTTCGAGGTGTATGTAGGAAAGACTTAATTAAAATATCGAGCCCCCATACTAAAATTTGTCATAGACATGACCCCATGTAGATCAAATCTACATGCCCTCTAGTTCTGACCTTTCCTTCAGTTAAGGTGGAATCCAAAGAAGCGAGAACACATGGTTGATCCAGTTAAGGTGGAATCCAAAGAATTGATGAAACTAGTCATAGAAGGATCACAGGCATAACTTTTTACAAAATTCCACCATGCCACGGAACAACATAAACCAAATTCTAGGAATGTGGCGACCGGACCTCAAATAGCACGATCTCGTACATCGGTGTCATCTCTGGATCGATGTCTTGACACGCCTGAAGCCTTGAGGATTTATAACGAGTAGCAATCACACACTTATTACATCGAATGTCTCAAAGAGAACCTAATACAATAAATATGGCTTAAGGCCATCTAAAGCGATAACGTGGAAGGCTTGGAAGATAAAGTGAGTCCATCAACTCCAACAACATCCTGAGTGAAAGACAACGACCTATGCCTCCTTATTAAATGCGAAAAGTCTACCATGAATGTTGCAACCGAACAATTGACATGGAATATCTGGCAATGTAACACAGAGAGTAATGAACAGAATAGTTGCTATCACTACATGCATATATGGCTGGTGGAGGCGCTATGGTTAACATGTTTTAGCGTAAAGCCAATTTTCCCTACAACAAAGGAATAAATTTTATTTAACTATCATGGTGGTTCTTAAACATTGAGAAGGTTCCTCCAACTCAATCCCAATTAAGCATCATCATTAAACCCAATCAAATTATAATAAGGGTGATGAGATTAACATGATAATCCAAGAACTAGATACTCAAGGCGTCCATAGGGACACGGCTAATCATGACTAGTTTGTACACTCAGAGAGTTTTGCGCTTTTCCCCACAAGACTCGAATACATCCATGGTGGAGATTCGATACAGTCTTTGAACCATTAACTCTCTAGTGCAGGTGACGGTACCACCTACAACCCACTACATACGCTAGTCTACCTCTTCAAGAGCTTCACGCAACTTACTCAACTATGCGAGCCCATAATGGCTTGGCTGCTACAAGTTTCTAGCATGAATAATCTTATGATCCCTTTGAGCACAGGTGGCGGACCATAGGATGATCACACGGGTCCTCGGGATATCCTAGGACAACTTGGATTCTCCGGTGCCCAAGTAATCCACCCGGATATGTATTTAAGTTGCCACCTTAAGTTGAACCATTAATTAAAAACTCACATCATCATGGATACCTCAAACCCAATCCACGTTTACTAGCATAGAATAGCAATATAAGCAACATAAAGTAACTCCCATAGGTTTGATAATAATGGTAAATAGGTACTACCTCATCTACTTCCCAAAACCACAAGTTAATCAAATCCTAACCATGCAATTGTTTGAGGATTGATCTAATGAAATAAGCGGGTAGTAAATAGGTATGATCAAAGTGTTACTTGCCTTCGATGATCCGTGAAACCTAGAGACTCATAGTAGCATGCTTACAGACTCGGGTACTCTAGCAAACAAACAAGCATACAATAAGCACTCAACTAGAAGCACGGCTAAAACTCAAATAAAAATCTAACGAGAAAGTTCAACTTAAGAACTCCGGTTTGCAAAAAAATCAAATCAAGCGAAGCAACAAAACTCAAAGCTGCGAAGAAACAAGATCCGTTTACTAATCTAGACTTAAGTCAAATTTTACGATGAAAAATCTTGTTCAAGTTGGTTAAACAAAAGAGGGCTTGACGAAGATCTAGGCGCTTGAATCTTTGATTCCAATAAGCGGCGAAAAGATAAACTAAAAGCGAAAATCGGGTCAAAAATCGCGATCGAAAATAATCGCGGAAAAACCACGGAAAAGAAAAAGCGTGAAACAGGCTAACGAGCGAATGTTTTGCATGCTGCCTAACGAGTGAAAACCGTTCGTTAAAGCGAAACGCGTCTGACGAGCGTTAGTTAAATAACTAAGGGAAAAAATAAACCGATCTAAAAATAGCGTTTGTAAAAAAGCTGAGCAGTTTCAGCAACCGGCGGCTACCTCGATGCAGCGTGGCGGCGCGGTCAACTCCGGCGATGGCGATCAACTCCGGCGGCAAGCGATGGCCACTCATGGCCAATGTGAAGTCGCAGGCGGCGGCGGCGTGATCGTGAGTTAGGGTTAGGGTTAGGTTGCGGCGGCGGGTGAATGGGGTGGGCTCGGGACGGCGGCTTATAAAGCACTGGGCGGCGGAAGTCCTAGTCGAGTCACGGCCCGACTAAGTCGGTTGACTTTTTTGAAATAATTCATGTGAAAAACAATGAAAAAATACTAAGCGGACTCAAAAATCCTGAAATAAATTTTCCCCATCCTCTAAAATATAGTGGACAAGGTGAACATTTATTTGGGCATCTAATGCAATTTTGAAAAGCATATTTTCCTAATTCAAATAAAATAGCGATAAAAACTCAGGTAAAATCTCATTTGATCTTAATATTAAATCTCCAATATTTCTTTATCTTGGGAAGTCATTTTATCCCTCTCTTCTATTTTCATAAAACAAATATTGAAGAAAATAATTAAAATCAAACAATCCTCTTTTCAAAATTTGAGAAAAACTCAAATATGAAAATAACGAAATACCCAACTCTCTCCGTGGGTCCTTGAGTTGCGTAGAGTTTCTAGGATCAAGCCAAAATGCAATAAAAGATGATATGCAATGATGATCTAATGTATAACATTCCAAATTGAAAATTTGGGATGTTACAAACCTACCCAAGATGAATCTAGCCCTCGAGATTCGGGTTAACTAGAAAATAGGTGAGGGTATCCTTCCGTAGGTCTTCCTCTCGTTCCCGGTGGCTTCATCCTCGGTATGGTGGCTCCTTTGAACACAGAACTTGATAACCTTGCTACATGTGAATCGGTGGAAACTCGAGAATCTTCTGGTTTCTCCTCGTGGAATCGTCAATCGCTATCAAGAATCGCTTCGATGCTTTAACTGTCTCTCGGAGGAATATCATCCATTTCTGCGTGGCACTTCTTCAAGCGAAAACGTGGAACACATCGTGAACTCGACAATCCTTGAGCAATTCCAACTTGTAAGCAACTTCTCACATACATTCCAAAACCTTGTATGGTCCCACAAGCGTGGTAACTTTGCCTTAACCCCAAAGCGCTTCACTCCTCGAGTGGTGATACGAAGATACACTGTCTCCGACTTTGTAAACTGTCTCCTTGCGTTTAGAATCCATTATTTTACTCTGCTGGTGGGCTACCTTGAGTATATCGCGTATCGACAACCTTCTCTTGGACTCTTTAATCAAATCTGGTCCAAACAGCGCTCTCCAATTTCATCCCACAACAACGGTGTCACCTGCACCTCGTTCGTACAATGCTTCAAAGGGGCCATCTTCAAAGCGGCTTGATAGCTGTTGTTGTAAAGAGAACTTTGCATCTGACAAATTGTCATCCCAACTAGATCCATAGTCTAGCGCACAAGCTCAACATGTCCTCCAAAATCTGATTGACTCTCTCGATCATCCATCATCTGCGGGTGAAAAGGCATCTTGAACTCTTTGGTTCAAAGTCTCATGCAAGCTGATTCCAAAACTTTGAGGTAAACTGAGTTCCTCTATACGATACAATGGTCCTCCGGAACTCCATGCGGACATCGATCATGGTCATATATTTCTTTGCCTTGCTTGGTGTAAGTGGTCTTCACTGGATGAAATGAGCTACCTTCGTCGAAGCGATCGATACAACCCATATCGAGTCATAGCCTGAGCAGGTCTGGGCAATCCGTGATAAAGTCCATGCCTAGTTTATCCACTTCCATTCGGGTGTCGGCAATGGCTGTAACAATCCAACTTGCCGATGTTCGCCTTCACTCTCGACGCCATCACAAACTGCTACATACTCCTTATATCCTTCTTCTTTCGGTCCGACTATCCTTCATGTTGAGGAGCGTTGCGGAAAATTAAAATTTTCCTCGGTTTCACCAAGATCCATCTATGAGTTCATCTAGCGAGTCATGGGAGAGTGATTGCATCTACATACCACGTGTAGATCGGCGTGCGGGCGTTCAGCGGGCAGGGTTGATGGAGTCGTTTCGCCGTGATTCAGATCACCGATGACCTAGTGCGAGCAGGACGGCACCTCCGCGTTCAACACACGTGCAGATGGATGGCGTCTCCTCCTTCTTGAAGCAAGGGGAAGGAGGTTGATCGGCCTGACGTGGTGGTGGATGGTGAACTCGGCCGAGAACCCGGCTAAGCAACTACGGGAGGAGGTGTAGCGAGAGGGCGCCAAGGCTTGCCGGTGCGGCCACCTCCTCCTCCTTTAGGTGCAAGAGAGGGGGAGGGGCGCAGCCTGCCTTCCTCCAAGAGGGTGCGGCGAAGGGGGAGGTCCATCCTCCCAAGGCACCTCGGTGCCTTCCCTAGGACTCTCCCTCCAAGTCTCTTGGCGCATGGGCCTTTTGGGGCTGGTGCCTTATATAAGCGCACTACAGCCCATGTGGCCCCAGGGCAGGTGGACCCCAGTGGACCGGACCTTCGGCACTCATTTGTACCAAATGTGCCCGAAACCTTCCGGCGACCAAATAAGACTTCTATATATAAATCTTTACCTCGGACCATTCCGAACTCCTAGTAACGTCGAGATCTCATCGGGACTCGAACAACATTTGGTTTGCTGCATACTCATATTCATACAACCCTAAGCGTCACCGAACCTTAAGTGTGTAGACCCTACGGGTTCGGGAACATGCAGAACATGGCCGAGGCGGCTCTCGGGCAATAACCAACAGTGGGATCTGGATACCCATGTTGGCTCCACATGTTCCTCGATGATATCATCGGATGAACCACGATGTCGAGATTCAAACAACCCGTATACAATTCCCTTTGTCAATCGGTATTTTACTTGCCGAGATTTGATCGTCGGTATCCCAATACCTCGTTCAATCCGTTCTGCAAGCAAATCACTTTACTGTCTTAGTAATGCATGATCCGATCAAACACTTGGTCACTTTGAGCTCATTATGATGATGCACTACAGTGGGCCCGGTGATACCTCTCCGTCATACAATTGACAAATCAGTCTCGATGTATCAGCCATGGACACTTTCGAGATACTGTAGTGCACCTTTATAGTCACCCGTTAGGTTGTGACGTTTGGTACACCAAAGCACTCGGTATCCGGAGTTACACAATCTCATGGTCTAAGGAAGGATACTTGACATTGGAAAAGCTCTAGCAAAGCGAACTACGATCTTGTGCTATGCTTAGGATTGGGTCTTGTCCATCACATCATTCTCCTAATGATGTGATCCCGTTATCAACGACATCCAATGTCCATAGTCAGAAACCATGACTATCTATTGATCAACGAGCTAGTCAACTAGAGGCTCACTAGGGACATATTGTGGTCTATGTATTCACACGTGTATTACGATTTCGGATAATACAATTATAGCATGAATAAAGACAATTATCATGAACAAGGAAATATAATAATAATACTTTTATTATTGCCTCTAGGGCATATTTCCAACATCTCCCTTGCACTAGATTCAATAATCTAGTTACATTGTGATGAATCGAACACCCATAGAGTTACGGTGTTGATCATGTTTTGCTTTCATGGAAGAGGTTTAGTGAGCGGATCTGCGATTGAGATCCGTATGCACTTTGCAAATTTCTATGTCCCCATCTTGAACATTTTCACGAATGGAGTTGAGCGGCGCTTGATGTGCCTGTCTTCTTGTGAAACCTGGCTCCTTGGCAAGTGCAATAGCTCGGTGTTGTCCTGAAAAGTTTGATCGGCTCCGACGCATTGGGTATGACTCCTAGGCGGTGATGAACTCCTTCACCCAAATTGCTTCATGTGCTTCCTCGGACTGCCATGTACTCCGCTTCACATGTAGATCCCATACGGCCTTTGCTTGCAGCTACCGACTTCTGCTCCACCATTCAACATATACGATATCCGGTTTGTGACTTAGAGTCATCGGATCTGTATCGAAGCTAGCGTCGGCGTAACCCTTTGAATGAGCTCTTCGTCACCTCCAAAGCGAAAACATGTCCTTAGTCCTTTTAGGTACTTGAGGATATTCTTGATGTCCGTGTTCCTTGCGGGATTACTTTGGTACCTTCCTACAAACTTACGGCAAGGTTTACATGTGCAGTACACAACATGGCATACATAATAGATCCTATGGCTGAGGCATGAGGGATGACACTCATCTCTTCTTTATCTTTTGCCGTGGTGGGACATTGAGGAGCTCAATTTCACTTGCAAAATAGGCAGAACCCTTTCTTGGACTGATCCATTTGAACTTCTTCAAAATCTTATCAAGGTATGTGCTTTGTGAAAGACCTATGAGGTCTTGATCTATCTCTATAGATTTTGATGCCTAATATGTAACAACTTCTCCAAGGTCCTTGAAAAAAACTTATTCAAGTAGGCCTTAATGCTGTCAAAGTTCTATATCATTTCCCATCAAAGTATGTCATCTACATATAATATGAGAAATGCTCTGAGCTCCCTCTCTTTCTTATGTGAGCTTCTCCATAAGTCTGCATAAACTAACGCTTTGATCATCTCATCAAAGCGAATCTTTAACTCGAGATGCTTGCACCAGCCATAAATGGATCGCTGGAGCTTGCATACCTTATTAGCATTCTTAGGATCGACAAAACCTTCCGGCTATCATATACAGTTCTTCCTTAAGATAGCCGTTAAGGAATGCTGTTTTGGCGTCCATTTGCCATATCTCATAATCATAGTATCGACAATTGCTAACATGATTGGCGGACTTAAGCTTCGCTTCGGGAGAAAGTCTCATCATAGTCAACCTTGAACTTGCGATAACCCTTAGCGACAAGTCGAGCTTTATAGATGGTAACATTACCATCGCGTCATCTTCTTCTTAAAGATCCATTTTTTTCTATCGCTCGCCGATCATCGAGCAAGTCTATCAAAGTCCATACTTTGTTTTCATACATGGATCCTATCTCGGATTGCATGGCTTCAAGCCATTTATTGGAATCTGGGCCGCCATCGCTTCTTCATAGTTCGAAGGTTCACCGTTGTCTAACAACATGATTTCCGGGACAGGGTTGCCACACCACTCTAGTGGGCGGTGTCCTAGTGGACCCTCTGAAGTAGCAACTTGATCCGAAGTACCTTGATTCATCATTATTTTCTCTCTCCGGTCGGTGTAGGCACCAGGGAACATTTTCTGAGCACTATTTTCGGTTCAAGAGGTAGTACTTCATGAGTTCTACTTTCCTCCCTTACTCCTTTAGGAAAACTCTTTTTCGAGAAAGGATCCGTTCTTGCAACAAAGATCTTGCCTTGGATCTAAGGTAGAAGGTATACCCAATGGTTTCCTTAGGGTATCCTATGAAGCGCATTTTCGACTTGGGTTCAAGCTTTTCGGGTTGATGTTTCTTGACATAAGCATCGCATCCCCAAACTTTTAGAAGCGACAGACAGTTTCTTCCCAAACCATAATTCATACGGTGTCGTCTCAGCAGTTTAGGCGGTGCCCTATTTAAAGTGAATGTAGCTGTCTCTAGGCGTATCCCCAAAATGATAGCGGATAAATCGATGAGACATCATAGATCGCACCATATCCAATAGAGTGCGATTCTGATTCGGACACCGTTACTTGAGGTGTTCGGTAGCGTGAGTTGTGAAATGATTCCACATTTCCTTAAGTGTGTACCAAATTCGTGACAAATATTCTCCTCCACGATCTGATCGTAAGAATTTTATCTTCGGTCACGTTGATTCTCTACTTCATTCTGAAATTCTTTGAACTTTTCAAGGTCTCGGACTTGTGTTTCATCAAGTAGACATACCCATATCTACTCAAGTCATCGGTGAGGTGAGAACATAGATATCCTCCATGAGCCTCAACACTCATTGGACCTTTTACATCGGTATATGATTTCCAATAAGTTGGTTGCTCGCTCCATGTTCGGACGGAGTCTTGGTCATCTTGCCCATGAGGCATGGTTAGCATGTGTCAAATGATTCATAATCGAGAGACTCTAAAAGTCCATCGACATGGAGCTTCTTCATAAGCGACACCAATGTGACCAAAGCGGCGATGCCACAGTATGTGGGACTATCGTTATCAACTTTACATCTTTTGGTATTCACACTATGAACATGTAACATTACGTTGAGATTCATTAGAATAAACCATTGACCATCGACATGACCATAAAACATTTCTCTCATATAAATAGAACAACCATTATTCTCGGTTTAAATGAGTAGCCATCTCGTATAAGCGAGATCCGATACAATGTTCATGCTCAAACTTGGCACTAAATAACAATTATTGAGGTTTAAAACTAATCCCGTAGGTAAATGTAGAGTAGCGTGCGGTGGCGATCACATCGACCTTGGAACCATTCGGCGCGCGCCGTCACCTCGTCCTTCGCGATCTCCGTTTATTCGCAGCTCCTGCATGAGTTACATATGTGAGCAGCGGCACGGTATCAAATACCGGGAGTTACTACGGTCTGGTAAGGTACACATCAATTACATGTATATCAAATATACCTTTAGTGTTGCGGCCTTCTTATGCGCTAAGTATTTGGGGCAATTCCTTCGATGACCCTTCCTTTTGCAATAAAGCACTCGGTCGAGCTTGGGTCCATTCTTTGACTTCTTCCGTGGCGGCTTACGGTAGGCAACATCCTTGGTTCTTCTTGAAGTTCTTCTTACCCTTGCCCTTCTTGAACTTAGTGGTTTTATTGACCATCAACACTTGATGTTCCTTCTTGATTTCTACCTCTGCGACTTGACATGAAAATACCGAGGTAGTTTCACCATCCCGCATATTGTAGTTCATCACAAAGCTCTTGTAGCTGGTGGGAAGCGATTGAAGTTCATCAATGCCGCCTCGTCCGGAGGTTAATGTCCAGTGGAATGACGGTTGTGCAACCGGACATTTTGAGTATGTGCTCCGTGAACTATTTTCCTCCATCTTACAACTATAGAACTTGTCGGAACTTCATATCTCGACGGGCATGAGCTTGGAAAACCAGTTTCAGCTCTCGAACATCTCATATGCTCCGTGTCCAGCTCACTTTTGGGGCCCGGTTCTAAGGCATAAAGCATGCCGCCTTGAGCGAGGGAGTAATCATTGTGAGACTGCCAGCGTTCATAACGTCTTGGTTCTTTGGGATGGGCGCTTCACCTAAGGTGCTTCTAGGACATATAGTTTCTTGGCAGCTATGAGGATAATCCTCGGTTCGGACCCATCGGTAAAGTTGCTGCCATCATCTTTCAACTTGGTTTTCTCTAGGAACGCGTTGAAGTTCATGGTGACATTAGCGTTGGCCATTTGATCTACAAGACATTTTGCAAAGATTTTAGACTATTGTTCATGATAATAAGTTCATCTAATCAAATTATTTAATGAACTCCACTCCAGATTTGACATCCCTCTAGTCATCTAAGTGATACATGATCCGAGTCGACTAGGCGTGTCCGATCATCACGTGAGACGGACTAGTCATCGTCGGTGAACATCTCCATGTTGATGTATCTTCCATCGACTCATGTTGACCTTCGGTCTCTTGTGTTCGAGGCCATACGTACATGCTAGGCTCATCAAGTTAACCTAAGTGTATTGCATGTAAAACTGTCTTACACCCGTTGTATGTGAGCGTAGGAATCTATCACCCGATCATCACGTGGTGCTTGAGCGACAAACTTTATGGCGCACAGTTAGGGGAACACTTTCTTGAAATTATTATGAGGATCATCTTATTTACTACCATCGTTCTAAGTAAACAAGATGCAAAACATGATAAACATCACATGCAATCAAATAATAGTGACATGATATGGCCAATATCATATAGCTCCTTTGATCTCCATCTTGGGGCTCCATGATCATGTCACTGACGCGGCATGATCTCCATCATCATGATCTCCATCATCGTGTCTCCATGAAGTGCTTTCGTAATTATTACTTCTACTACTATAGCTAACGGTTTAGCAATAAAGTAAAGTAATTACATGGCGTTAAATCATTGACCATAGTCATACAATAATTAAAACAACTCCTATGGCTCCTGCGGTTGTCATACTCATCGACATGAAATCGTGATTCCTATTACAAGAACATGATCTCATACATCACAATATATCATTCATCATTCATCACAACTTTTGGCCATATCACATCAGGCAATTCTTGCAAAAACAAGTTAGGCGTCCTCTAATTGTTGTTGCATCTTTTGATGGCTGCAATAGGGTTCTAGCAAGCGTTTTCTTACCTACGAATAACTACAGCGTGATTTGTCAACTTCTATTTACCCTTCATAAGGACCCTTTTCATCGATCGCTCCAACTAAAGTGGGAGGCGGACACCCGCTAGCCACTTTATGCAACTAGTGCATGTCACTCGGTGGAACCTATCTCACGTAGCGTCGTGTAAGGTGGTCGGGCCGCTTCATCCCAATACCAATGAAGAAAATAAGACTAGTAGCGTCAAGAAAGTTGACATCGCCCACAACAGATTTGTGTTCTACGTGCAATAGAGAACTACGCATAGACTAGCTCATGACCACTATTGGGGAGTTGCGGAAAATTAAAATTTTTCCTACGGTTTCACCAAGATCCATCTATGAGTTCATCTACCAACGAGTCATGGAGAGTGATTGCATCTACATACCACTTGTAGATGCATGCGAAGCGTTCAATGGAGCAGGTTGATGGAGTCATACTTTCATGTGATTTAGATCACCGATGACCTAGTGCGAGCGGACAGCACCTCCGCGTTCAACACACGTCTGGGCGAATGGCGTCTCCTCCTTGATCGCAAGGGAAGGAGGTTGATGATGATCCAGCGCAGCAGGCGTGGTGGTGGATGCAGCGAACTCGTGAGGGCTTGGCTAAGCAACTACGGGAGGAGGAGGTGTAGCGAAGAGGCGCCAAGGGCTTGAGGTGCGCACCTCCTCCTCCTTATATAGGTGCAGAGAGGGGGCGCAGCCTGCCCCTCCTCAAGGAAGGATGCGGCCAAGAGGGGGAGGTCCATCCTCCAAGGCACCTCGGAGGTGCCTTCCCCTTTGGACTCTCCCCTCCCAAGTCTCCTTGCGCATGGGCCCTTTGGGGCTGGTGCCCTTGGCCCTAGGCCAAGGACTAACCCATGTGGCCCCCAGGGCAGGTGGACCCCGGTGGACCCCGGACCTGGCCTCCGGTTTTAATCTGATAATGCCCGAAACCTTTCCGGCGAAAATAAGACTTCCTATATATAAATCTTTACCTCCGGACCATTCCGGAACTCCTCGTGACGTCAGGGATCTCATCAGGACTCAGAACAACATTCGGTTTGCTGCATACTCATATTCATACAACCCTAAGCGTCCATTACCTTAAGTGTGTGTGACCCTACGGGTTGGAGACATCTTGAACATGACCGAGGCGGCTCTCGGGCCTATAACAGCGGGATCTTGATACCCATGTTGGCTCCCACATTCTCGATGATATCATCGGATGAACCACGATGTCGAGTTAAACAACCCGTATACAATTCCCTTTGTCAATCGGTATTTTACTTGCCGAGATTCGATCGTCGGTATCCCAATACCTCGTTCAATCGTTACGGCAAGTCACTTTACTCGTACCGTAATGCATGATCCGTGACCAAACACTTGGTCACTTTGAGCTCATTATGATGATGCACTACCGAGTGGGCCCGATGATACCTCTCCGTCATGCGGGTGACAAATCCGATCTCGATCCGTGTCAACCTTGAGACACTTTCGGAGATACATGGTGCACCTTTAGTCACAGTTAGGTTGTGGTTTGGTACACCAAAGCACTCTCACGGTATCCGGGAGTTACGATCTCATGGTCTAAGGAAGGGATACTTGACATTGGAAAAGCTCTAGCAAAGCGAACTACGATCTTGTGCTATGCTTAGGATTGGGTCTTGTCCATCACATCATTCTCCTAATGATGTGATCCCGTTATCAACAATCCAATGTCCATAGTCGAGAAACCATGACTATCATTGATCAACGAGCTAGTCAACTAGAGGCTCACTAGGGACATATTGTGGTCTATGTATTCACCGATACGATTTCGGATAATACAATTATAGCATGAATAAAAGACAATTATCATGAACAAGGAAATATAATAATAATACTTTTATTATTGCTCTAGGATATTTCCAACACTAATCAGATACATCTTGGTATTTCCTGGGTGAATCGAATCTGGCGAATCATGGGCCTCTTGCAGAATCAACTACGATCTCCGGATCATTAGGCATAACCAGTTCCTCAAACCATAAGGTATAATTGCTCATCCACACGAAATCCTTTAGCTTTCCTGCTCATTCTTTCCTTTATCTCAGCAATCTCCTTGTCCGTCTTACGAGCTTCTCGGATCTTATCCATCAAGTTAGTGAATCTCGGTCGGCTACAAAACCTCTAGAATATTTCCAAACATAGCTCGAAGATCTCCTTTGCTCTTGGGTAATCCTCCGGTCCACGGGTGTATTGACATGACTCTTGCAGCTCAAGCGCGCCATTTCGTTAGCCTTAGGGATGATAATGCAACTTCATATCATAATCCTTAATGAGCTCAACCATCTCCTTTGCCTGAAATTCAGCGCCTTACTGGCGTGAAGATATGCCAAATTCTTATGATCGTGTACACCTCACAATGGTTTCCGATGAGAAAATGTCTCCATGTCTTCAAGCGCATGCACTAATTGCTAACTCCAAATCATGGGTAGCATAATTCAACTCATGGGGTTTAAGTTGGCCATTGAGGCATATGGAACAACTCTTCCCTGCATAAGTACTGCTCCAAGTCCTCGGCGGAAGCGTCATAATACATGATAATCCTTGCGTTGATGCTGGCGAGATCAACCTGGGCTATAACCAAACATTTCTTCAACTCATGAAAACTGGCCTCACATTCCTCAGCCCATTTGAACTTGGTGTCCTTCTTTACCAACTCCGTCATAGGCTTTGCAATCTTGATAAATTCTCAATGAACCTCGGTAGTATCCTGCAGTCCGAAAACTCGGATCTCTCAAGCGGCATGGGTGCTTCCCAATTTGTCACAGTGACAACCTTGGTAAGATCTACTGCTATTCCTTCTCCGGATATAACATGTAGAGAATCCTTCCTTGACCAAAACTCACTTGTTGAACTTGCATATACGATGCTCTAAGCTTCCAGAGTATAGCCAAATGCTCTTTATGCTCTCTTCATTCTTGAGTAGACGAATATCATCAATGAATACCAAACGACATCAAAACTCCACCATATTCATCATGTTCATGAAATAGGTGATAACCCACAAGTGTAGAGGATGCTTAGCAGCTTTTCGAGGGTAGAGTATTCAACCCAAATTTATTGATTCGACACAAGGGAGCAAAAATATTCTCAAGTACTGGATTTATTCTTATTCAGAAAATTCCAGAAAATAGTATAACTTCAAAAATTCATATAAATTCAACGGTAACTCCAAATGAGATAAATTATATATGAAAAATGATCAGAAAAATCCAATCTATCCATCTGTACCATTTTCATGCATGTTATAACAACTTATGGCTACTGTCTAGGACAAATGAAATGAATGGCATTTAAATAATTACATGTGGAGTTTGAATTTGAATCTTGTATTCAAACCAACTTCATTTAAATCATAGCTAGATGCATTAGCTCAAATCACAACATATTGCCATGTCATGATCATGCATCATATTGTGGCATTGCATTGATTGTGTTCTTTCTCAGTTGCCGGTGTTTGTCCCCTCTCGATAGACGTGGTTCCGACGATGAGTCCGATGACACCGATGAAGAAATATAATATCTTCAGAAGTGCCAGGCAAGCAAAACCCCCTTGCTCATTCCGATACAAACCCACTCTCTCGCCCTGCTCTCTTTTACTGCATTAGGACAACACCGTTTCAACTGTTACTTGCTGTGGTAGCTGAACCCCTTTATCCTCTGCATGACCTGTCATTCCACAGTAAATAGATGAAACCCACTAGCATGAGTAGGAGTTATTTGAGCCCTGTTGTGCCTACTCATTCATGCTTGTTTGTCATGCCTGCTACTGCTTAGAGTTGAGTCAGGTCGATTCATCGGGATGAATCGGAGGTGTGTGAACATGTCCTACTGTGTGTGAGCTAAGTGTGTGAACACGATTTGGTAAAGGTAGCGGTGAGAGGCCATGTAGGAGTACATGGTGGGTTGTCTCATTGAAACCGTCCTCAGGAACTGAGTTATGTGTTTGTGATCCATGAACAGTTACTACCACACATTGGGTTCCGGTAACTCGACCCCTCTCGACTTATTAATCAACATGATCTCTGTCCAGGAGTTGCAACTAGTTTCTGGTGTTTGTAGGTAGTGTTGGTAGTCTACCAAGTGGCACCCGGTGCAGGTGGGCTTGGGACAGACTAGGCACAGTGGCCCGGTGTACCAAGTGGCACCCGGTTTGTGGGCTTGGGAATCCTACACACATCGTTTGGGGCCGTGGGCGACACCCCGGCCGGATCTCCTTGCGGATGGAACCCGAATAGGCGATAAACCTGGACGAGAGACTTGTGTGGTTAGTCGGTCGTGGCCGACTCCTCGCCCGGCTTCCGCTTGAAGGTTGCCGAGGTACATAGCGTGTACAGGCGATAAGTGGCGAGCGTGTGTGAAGAAATACACCCCTACAGGGTTATCATTATCTATTGAATAGCGGATTCCTCGGATATGGAAACTTGGACCCTTGCATAGTTCATAGACAAGTGAAAGTGGATACTCTAAAACTCGCAAGATAGCGTGAGTGCTATGGATGGCGTTCTCGTAGGTAGACGGAGCGGATCCATAGTGGTGTATTGATATGGTGAATATGTGGACTCGTGGCGCCACCTCAAAAGAGTTACTTGCAATGTAGTTCAGGATAGCCACCGAGTCAAAGCTGGCTTGCTGCAGTCAAACTCCACCATCCCTTTGTTGATAATGATGCATATGTAGATAGTTCGATGTAAGTCTTGCTGAGTGCGTTTGTACTCACGTTTGCTTATTTTATGTTTTTGGAGAGGCGTCGGTCTCGCTAGTAGTTCCGCTTGGACTTGACGTTTAGCTTGTTACCTCAGCTACGATCTTGTGCCCTCGGCGAGATCTGGTAGATAGTCGGGCTTCTCAGCCTTTTTCATTTGTAGATGTACGTACTCAGACATGTTAAGCTTCGCTTGTGCTTTGACTTGTATGCTCGGCGTTGGGTCATGAGACCCATGTTTGTAATATCTCGCTCCTCGAGCCTAATGAATAAATACTTGAGTCGAGAGTTATGTTGTGATGCCTTGTTGTATTTACACATATCGAGCATATTGTGTGTATGTCTGAAATGCTTGGTATGTTTGGGATCCGACAATCTAGTTGTTTATCCTTGGCAGCCTCTCATATGGGGAAATGTAGTCTAGTGCTTCTGGCGATAGTAGTCCGCTACAGCCCGGTTCACCGGAGTCCTGCTAGCCCAGCACTACTGCTCTGGACACTTGACTGGCCGACATGTGTTTCACTTCGTTCCTGTGTCTGTCCCTTCGGGGAAATGTCACGCGGTGACATCCGGAGTCCTGCCTAGCCTGCTACAGCCGGGTTGCGAGTCTGTTAGCAGTGCTACAGCCCGGACTCATACGTTGATGACCGACATGCTCGATGTGATTCATGTATGCCTGTCCCCATGGGTTAGTGCCGCTTTGGGTTCACGACTAGCCATGTCGGCCCGGGTTCTCTGTCATATGGATGCTAGCAACACGATCATATACGTGAGCCAAAAGCGCTAAACGGTCCCGGCCATGGTAAGGCGACACCCTGGAATACCGTGCGTGAGGCCGCAAAGTGATATGAGGTGTTACCGCTAGATCGATCTGACTTGGAATCGGGTCTGACAGCTTTGGTATCGAGCCTGACTGCTGAGGATTACCAAGCCAAACTGGTGAAGTTGTGTCTAGAAATGCTTTAGTTATATAAGGAATTGATTGTGGAAGGAGCGTAAGGCTCTTTTTACTCCTTATACCTCATGGCCTTCTAATCTGAGTCATCCTCTTCTCTTCCACGGGGTTTAAGAACTAGGCTTCTCATCTTTCTATCAGGATGACGTGGTACTAATCCATAGACTTTTAAGATTGTTGGTTTCAAGCCCTAGTTCAGTTCCTACTATTTCTATATGTTAATTGTTGATCTCGGAACCTTGATATGATGTTGTTGAGTGGCTATGCCACCATTTTGCATGATGTCTCAAATATTTTTGAGCATTTACAGCCGTTATGCTGTCCGAGTCATCCCAGGTTTCTAAACTATCTGATGCATTTGCAAATCCCTTCTCTCCATTTCTAATGTTCATTTGGGCCAGATTAATCACACAAATTAGTATGTTGAGATACTCTGTTGTCTCGACATATATGTTGGAACTAGTATTATGACCCTAGGCATCTTAGAGGATCACCTGGTAATATGGCCATGTTTTGTGTTCCCAGTGTGATGATTCTGGCCGTCATTCTTGAAAGCATCCCGTGATGCCATTTAGTAGTAGGTATTCTACTTCTGGGTTCTTGAACCCGAGATTCACCCTACTTACCTCATGTTGATAGTGTTTGCTAGTTCCTTTAGGATATTAGTAACTTTGCGATAGTCCTCGAGGTCCGTGGTATTTCCTTCTTCCAAATACTATGAACCGTTTATGGCAGAAGTTCCTCGCTAAACCGAAGGATCACAGCCAGGGTGCTTTTGAGGAGTACTCCATTCCATATTGCGACTCTTCCAGTTCTACCCTTCTGCATAGGTTATCCGGAAGAAACCTGTTGAACTTGATTCGACATACTAACCTATGCATCCACAACTCAGAAAGTTATATGTTCCTCAAGTTGTTCCTCCTTAGTCGTATTATGACCCCCGTCTATCAATTGATAGTCAAGGGTATGTGTGCGATCGTGTTTATCGATGCCTATTATCCTTGTGGTCCGTCGAGCCATTCTATTCTGGAATGGCTAGGAGAAACAAATTCCAGTACCTTGTCCATTTCTAGGATTGGGTCAAAGCAGTTGTATTCCGCAGATCAAAATGCCAATCCAGGTTTTGATTCTGTTCTACCTCGGAGTATTACCCCCTTTATGTCAGGATTGTCATGAGAATTGCACCATTTCTCATGAATTCTTGACGTAGTGATACTTCTCGCTATCATTATTCATTCCTCGGTTCCGTGTTGTTGTAACCGGAATGCCGACAAGTGAACTGTGATGTGTGAAATCGATACTCCTAGCAACCTCGTTGCTTGGTAGTTAATGGACAATAGTCTCATTCTTAGCGTGTTGGTTATTAAATCATCATCCTAAGATTGATCGTGCTACCTAGTCCTTATTCTGGTGCACTCTTCGACCAATAAGTTAGGATTATATCAATCCCTTGCTGTTTGATCATATCGTCTTGCCCTGAAAAGCAAGATTGTTCTCGAGCTTAGTAATACATCGGTGGTTCGTGACTTTCCAAATATCTTCTTGGAAGTGTTACCAGGTTGTCACCTGACCGCTATGTTGAGTTCGTGATCATATTAGTTTTCCTATAAACCACCCATTCTCCAAGACTCTGTGTTGGATATCCCTGAACTAGTTGGTTGAGCTAGACAACAACTTGGAGAGTTGGAAGATAAAGCTTTGCTTAACTTAGTTCATCTCTAAGGGATATCTTCTGTGCATGTGTGTGTTGAAGAAAGATGATATCTCCATTGATTGGTCCTCGTGATCAGTTGTTGGATCTATTGCCTTGTCAGAATTTTGACTTGAGTATGGGCTATTGTCAAGTCAAACCAGAACCAACGATGTTCGTAATGTTGTCTTACTCGTGGTTGATCCCTTGAGCATACACCATTACATCTTTTGGTCTGACCAATACTATCACCGTGTTCACATGATGGCGGAAGTCCAGTGATATGGAAATTTCGATGAGTTGTTGTTGAGCCCATCAACAACATTTTGTCTCCCCCATGATTCATGTTGAGCATCAACCTAATGTTGGAAACTTTGTAAGCATTGCCTTCGTGTTCCGCTCATGAGGTATATGTTTTGGTGAAAGAAGTGACTTTCTCCAAGTTCACGTGCATTAGGTGTAAGTTGCCGCCATGAAATCGAGAAAGTCAATGTTGTTTCCTCTGGAATCATCCCAAGTCAGCCATGCACGTGCAAAGTATTCTGTGGTATGTTAGACTGATCATCTTCGTTCCATATGAATTCCTAGCACACAAGCCTTTGAGTGATTTGTTCAAGGTAAAGAAGTCTAATTTGAGTGCACAAGACTTTGATATCCTCGATGATGGTTCCCACCGAACTCAGTAGTGTTTTATCATAAGACTACTATGTGGTCATGCTTGTCTGGGACAGCGTGTTCACATGTGTTTAGCAGAACCAGCTCATGTTTTGGAGCTTGCTATCTTAGTTCATTCCTCGAGAATCTCGCAACGCCATCTCATCGATTTGTGTTGCAAACTTCCATTTTTCTTTCTAGACTTGATGAGTCTGGAATGTCCTAACCCCAACTAGATCTGAATCTCAGGCAGATATGATGGTTGGAACGTTTCCCAAGAACTATACTAATGGTCTCTCTATAACCCGGTAAGTGCATGTCGTGGCCAACACACCCAGCCGAGAGACCTATTATCATAGTATCTTAATTGAGAAAGATGGCCACCTCCCCATAAGGATTTCGTAGGATTTACTCCAGAAGTTATTTCTTATGGATCCTTTGTATTCCGAAGTCCGACCACTACTTAATGGCTATGTTGATGCTTTAAAGCATGCCGGTGGTAACCAGTACATCAAGGAGAACATTAGAAGCGAAGTGCTAAATGTCTCTCGGTCGATCATCCAGATTTTGTTTCCTTGGCCTCGCTAAGGTGAAATCTGAGGAGGTGTTATCTTCCTATGCATCTGCATCGTCCATCACTATTCATCATGGTAGTATGTTGTGTTGCCAGGATCCTTGACACGGATGTTGATAGAACCTTGGTGAATATGGAAACTCTCAAGTTCTTGAGAGCACGCGCAAGTAAAATCATCCTTTGCGTTGTCCTCAACAAGGTAGTCCACATCATCCATTCTAGTCCGTGTATGCCATCCCTTTGTACTCCTTCAAACGATCGTTTGTGAATTTGCGTTAGGTTGGTATAAGAGTTTCAATGATCTCTGAATCAAAAGTAATTCTTTTGCCACTTCAGGTAATAATCCTCACGAGTCACCTTTCCTAAGGTGTCCCGTTATGGAATCATGGCAATCATCTCCTTGTTACTTTGAAACCATGCACCATTTTACTTAAGCGTGGAATGGTTGCCTACCAATTTGAACCTTCTTCATACATTTCTTTTCCATCATTCTTAATGTGTGTTTGGTGTCTCAACTCAAAAGATGTTCTTACGTCTCACTCCATGAACTGATCTTGAGTTGCTCGATCTTCAAGAAGATTAAATCCTGTAGGGTTTCCCTCTCTTTCTGTTGTCGTGTCGAGTGAAGATCTCGAAAGCAAAGACGTCAAGACCAAGATGATGGAATGAATCAACATCTTCGAGAAGGGAAATTGGATCGAGAAGATTGTGATAGTTTTGTGCCCTCGTCTTCTTACCTCACGTCCACGAATCTCGGGGACGAGATTCTTGTTTAGTGGGGGTGAGTTGTCACATCCCTAGCTTCCGTACTGCTCGGTGTTTTGCATCTTGTTGCATCATGTTTAAATTCTATTTAAGTTGAAATGGGGATTGAACAAACCCTAGCATTAGAAAGAATTCAACTAGGTTCAAATAAAATATCTTCAATGAACCCAAAATGCCTTCCCAAAAATGTTCATCATCTTTGGTTTGGTCTTGAACCTCTGCCAAAAATATTGCACATTTTTCTAGGTCAATTGGGGGTCACTGAATTAAATCTTATTGTAGTTGACTTTGGGCATTTAAATACTATAAATATTTTAAATGTCCAATTAATCAAACTCTAATATTTACGGTTGGAAATATTCCAAACAGTGACCTCAGTTAGTGGCATGATTTTTGAAAGTGCCTAGCCATTTTTACTAAGTCAAGAAACAAATGTCAGAATTAGAAAATAGAAAAAAAAAGGAAAAGAGCAGAGACTCACCATGAACTTACCTGGCGCCCACCAAAGCCCACCTGGCTGGCCAGTTGGCCAGCCCAGCCCACCAGCGCCACCGTCCTCAAGCTCCTACCAGGAGGACGCGCGCGTGTGGTCGCCGCGCGGAGGCACGCGCCTTGGCCACCTCCTCTCTGCCTGCTTGCCCGGACACCTCTGGGAGATGCCACGCGCCAGCCCCGACTCTCTCTCGCTCTCTCTCGTCCCCATCCCCTCCCCTGGCTCTCTTCCTCGCACGCACCGAACGCAGCCGCCGCCACCGCTCGCCGTTGCTGCGCCCTGAGCCATTCCATTACATGTGGAGTTTGAATTTGAATCTTGTTTTCAAACCAACTTCATTTAAATCATAGCTAGATGCATTAGCTCAAATCACAGCATATTGCCATGTCATGATCATGCATCATATTGTGCCATTGCATTGATTGTGTTCTTTCTCAATTGCTGGTGTTTGTCCCCTCTCGATAGACGTGGTTCCGACGATGAGTTCGATGACACCTATGAAGAACTCTAATCTTCAGAAGTGACAGGCAAGCAAAACCCCCTTGCTCATTCTGATATAAACCCACTCTCTCGCCCTGCTCTCTTTTACTGCATTAGGACAACACCGTTTCAACTGTTACTTGCTGTGGTAGCTGAACCCCTTTATCCTCTGCATGACCTGTCATTCCACAGTAAATAGATGAAACCCACTAGCATGAGTAGGAGTTATTTGAGCCCTGTTGTGCCTGCTCATTCATGCTTGTTTGTCATGCCTGCTACTGCTTAGAGTTGAGTCAGGTCTGATTCATCGGGGATGAATCGGAGGTGTGTGAACATGTCCTACTGTGTGTGAGCTAAGTGTGTGAACACGATTTGGTAAAGGTAGCGGTGAGAGGCCATGTAGGAGTACATGGTGGGTTGTCTCATTGAAACCGTCCTCAGGAACTGAGTTATGTGTTTGTGATCCATGAACAGTTACTACCACACATTGGGTTCCGGTAACTCGACCCCTCTCGACTTATTAATCAACATGATCTCTGTCCAGGAGTTGCAACTAGTTTCTGGTGTTTGTAGGTAGTGTTGGTAGTCTACCAAGTGGCACCCGGTGCAGGTGGGCTTGGGACAGACTAGGCACAGTGGCCCGGTGTACCAAGTGGCACCCGGTTTGTGGGCTTGGGAATCCTCCACACATCGTTTGGGGCCGTGGGCGACACCCCGGCCGGATCTCCTTGCGGATGGAACCCGAATAGGCGATAAACCTGGACGAGAGACTTGTGTGGTTAGTCAGGTCGTGGCCGACTCCCTCGCCCGGCTTCCGCTTGAAGGTTGCCGAGGTACATGACGTGTACAGGGCGATAAGTGGCGAGAGCGTGTGTGAAGAAATACACCCCTCCAGGGTTATCATTATCTATTCGAATAGCCGGATTCCTCGGATATGGAAACTTGGACCCCTTGCATAGTTCATAGACAAGTGAAAGTGGATACTCTAAAACTCGCAAGATAAGCGTGAGTGCTATGGATGGCGTTCTCGTAGGTAGACGGGAGCGGATCCATAGTGGTGTATTGATATGGTGAATATGTGGACTCGTGTGCGCCACCTCAAAAGAGTTACTTGCAGTCGTAGTTCAGGATAGCCACCGAGTCAAAGCTGGCTTGCTGCAGTCAAACTCCACCATCCCCTTTGTTGATAATGATGCATATGTAGATAGTTCTGATGTAAGTCTTGCTGAGTACGTTTGTACTCACGTTTGCTTATTTTATGTTTTGCGGAGAGACGTCAGTCTCGCTAGTAGTTCCGCTTGGACTTCGACGTTTAGCTTGTTACCTCAGCTACGATCTTGTGCCCTCGGCAGATCTGGTAGATAGTCGGGCTTCTCAGCCTTTTTCATTTGTAGATGTACGTACTCGGACATGTTAAGCTTCGCTTGTGCTTTGACTTGTATGCTCTGAGCGTTGGGTCATGAGACCCATGTTTGTAATATCTCGCTCCTCGGAGCCTAATGAATAAATACTTGAGTCGTAGAGTTATGTTGTGATGCCTTGTTGTATTTACACATATCGAGCATATTGTGTGTATGTCTGAAATGCTTGGTATGTTTGGGATCCGACAATCTAGTTGTTTATCCTTGGCAGCCTCTCATATGGGGAAATGTAGTCTAGTGCTTCCTGAGCGATAGTAGTCCGCTACAGCCCGGTTCACCGGAGTCCTGCTAGCCCAGCACTACTGCTCTGGACACTTGACTGGCCGACATGTGTTTCACGCCGTTCGTGTATGTCTCTTCGGGAAATGTCACGCGGTGACATCCGAGTCTGCCTAGCCTGCTACAGCCCGGGTTACCGGAGTCCTGTTAGCACAGTGCTACAGCCCGGACTCATACGTTGATGACCGACATGCTCGATGTGATTCATGTATGCCTGTCCCCATGGGTTAGTGCCGCTTTGGGTTCACGACTAGCCATGTCGGCCCGGGTTCTCTGTCATATGGATGCTAGCAACACGATCATATACGTGAGCCAAAAGGCGCAAACGGTCCCGGGCCATGGTAAGGCGACACCCGCGGGAATACCGTGCGTGAGGCCGCAAAGTGATATGAGGTGTTACCGGCTAGATCGATCTGACTTGGAATCGGGGTCCTGACAGCTTTGGTATCAGAGCCTGACTGCCTGTAGGATTACCAAGCCAAACTGGTCGAAGTTGTGTCTAGAAATGCTTTAGTTATATAAGGGAATTGATTGTGGAAGGGAACGTAAGGCTCTTTTTACTCCTTATACCTCATGGCCTTCTAATCTGAGTCATCCTCTTCTCTTCCACGGGGTTTAAGAACTAGGCTTCTCATCTTTCTATCAGGATGACGTGGTACTAATCCATAGACTTTTAAGATTGTTGGTTTCAAGCCCTAGTTCAGTTCCTACTATTTCTATATGTTAATTGTTGATCTCGGAACCTTGATATGATGTTGTTGAGTGGCTATGCCACCATTTTGCATGATGTCTCAAATATTTTTGAGCATTTACAGCCGTTATGCTGTCCGAGTCATCCAGGTTTCTAAACTATCGATGCATTTGCAAATCCCTTCTCTCCATTTCTAATGTTCATTTGGGCCAGATTAATCACACAAATTAGTATGTTGAGATACTCTGTTGTCTCGACATATATGTTGGAACTAGTATTATGACCCTAGGCATCTTAGAGGATCACCTGGTAATATGGCCATGTTTTGTGTTCCCAGTGTGATGATTATGGCCGTCATTCTTGAAAGCATCCCGTGATGCCATTTAGTAGTAGGTATTCTACTTCTGGGTTCTTGAACCGAGATTCACCCTACTTACCTCATGTTGATAGTGTTTGCTAGTTCCTTTAGGATATTAGTAACTGCGATAGTCCTCGAGGTCCGTGGTATTTCCTTCTTCCAAATACTATGAACCGTTTATGGCAGAAGTTCCTCGCTAAACCGAAGGATCACAGCCAGGGTGCTTTTGAGGAGTACTCCATTCCATATTGCGACTCTTCCAGTTCTACCCTTCTGCATAGGTTATCCGGAAGAAACCTGTTGAACTTGATTCGACATACTAACCTATGCATCCACAACTCAGAAAGTTATATGTTCCTCAAGTTGTTCCTCCTTAGTCGTATTATGACCCCCGTCTATCAATTGATAGTCAAGGGTATGTGTGCGATCGTGTTTATCGATGCCTATTATCCTTGTGGTCCGTCGAGCCATTCTATTCTGGAATGACTAGGAGAAACAAATTCCAGTACCTTGTCCATTTCTAGGATTGGGTCAAAGCAGTTGTATTCCGCAGATCAAAATGCCAATCCAGGTTTTGATTCTGTTCTACCTCGGAGTATTACCCCCTTTATGTCAGGATTGTCATGAGAATTGCACCATTTCTCATGAATTCTTGACGTAGTGATACTTCTCGCTATCATTATTCATTCCTCGGTTCCGTGTTGTTGTAACCGGAATGCCGACAAGTGAACTGTGATGTGTGAAATCGATACTCCTAGCAACCTCGTTGCTTGGTAGTTAATGGACAATAGTCTCATTCTTAGCGTGTTGGTTATTAAATCATCATCCTAAGATTGATCGTGCTACCTAGTCCTTATTCTGGTGCACTCTTCGACCAATAAGTTAGGATTATATCAATCCCTTGCTGTTTGATCATATCGTCTTGCCCTGAAAAGCAAGATTGTTCTCGAGCTTAGTAATACATCGGTGGTTCGTGACTTTCCAAATATCTTCTTGGAAGTGTTACCAGGTTGTCACCTGACCGCTATGTTGAGTTCGTGATCATATTAGTTTTCCTATAAACCACCCATTCTCCAAGACTCTGTGTTGGATATCCCTGAACTAGTTGGTTGAGCTAGACAACAACTTGGAGAGTTGGAAGATAAAGCTTTGCTTAACTTAGTTCATCTCTAAGGGATATCTTCTGTGCATGTGTGTGTTGAAGAAAGATGATATCTCCATTGATTGGTCCTCGTGATCAGTTGTTGGATCTATTGCCTTGTCAGAATTTTGACTTGAGTATGGGCTATTGTCAAGTCAAACCAGAACCAACGATGTTCGTAATGTTGTCTTACTCGTGGTTGATCCCTTGAGCATACACCATTACATCTTTTGGTCGACCAATACTATCACCGTGTTCACATGATGGCGGAAGTCGATGATATGGAAATTTCGATGAGTTGTTGTTGAGCCCATCAACAACATTTTGTCTCCCCCATGATTCATGTTGAGCATCAACCTAATGTTGGAAACTTTGTAAGCATTGCCTTCGTGTTCCGCTCATGAGGTATATGTTTTGGTGAAAGAAGTGACTTTCTCCAAGTTCACGTGCATTAGGTGTAAGTTGCCGCCATGAAATCGAGAAAGTCAATGTTGTTTCCTCTGGAATCATCCCAAGTCAGCCATGCACGTGCAAAGTATTCTGTGGTATGTTAGACTGATCATCTTCGTTCCATATGAATTCCTAGCACACAAGCCACTGAGTGATTTGTTCAAGGTAAAGAAGTCTAATTTGAGTGCACAAGACTTTGATATCCTCGATGATGGTTCCCCACCTGAACTCAGTAGTGTTTTATCATAAGACTACTATGTGGTCATGCTTGTCTGGGACAGCGTGTTCACATGTGTTTAGCAGAACCAGCTCATGTTTTGGAGCTTGCTATCTTAGTTCATTCCTCGAGAATCTCATAGCGCCATCTCATCGATTTGTGTTGCAAACTTCCATTTTTCTTTCTAGACTTGATGAGTCTGGAATGTCCTAACCCCAACTAGATCTGAATCTCAGGCAGATATGATGGTTGGAACGTTTCCCAAGAACTATACTAATGGTCTCTCTATAACCCGGTAAGTGCATGTCGTGGCCAACACACCCAGCCGAGAGACCTATTATCATAGTATCTTAATTGAGAAAGATGGCCACCTCCCCATAAGGATTTCGTAGGATTTACTCCAGAAGTTATTTCTTATGGATCCTTTGTATTCCGAAGTCCGACCACTACTTAATGGCTATGTTGATGCTTTAAAGCATGCCGGTGGTAACCAGTACATCAAGGAGAACATTAGAAGCGAAGTGCTAAATGTCTCTCGGTCGATCATCCAGATTTTGTTTCCTTGGCCTCGCTAAGGTGAAATCTGAGGAGGTGTTATCTTCCTATGCATCTGCATCGTCCATCACTATTCATCATGGTAGTATGTTGTGTTGCCAGGATCCTTGACACGGATGTTGATAGAACCTTGGTGAATATGGAAACTCTCAAGTTCTTGAGAGCACGCGCAAGTAAAATCATCCTTTGCGTTGTCCTCAACAAGGTAGTCCACATCATCCATTCTAGTCCGTGTATGCCATCCCTTTGTACTCCTTCAAACGATCGTTTGTGAATTTGCGTTAGGTTGGTATAAGAGTTTCAATGATCTCTGAATCAAAAGTAATTCTTTTTGCCACTTCAGGTAATAATCCTACGAGTCACCTTTCCTAAGGTGTCCCGTTATGGAATCATGGCAATCATCTCCTTGTTACTTTGAAACCATGCACCATTTTACTTAAGCGTGGAATGGTTGCCTACCAATTTGAACCTTCTTCATACATTTCTTTTCCATCATTCTTAATGTGTGTTTGGTGTCT
Source organism: Aegilops longissima (assembly GCA_021605205.1). Classification (NCBI taxonomy): domain Eukaryota; kingdom Viridiplantae; phylum Streptophyta; class Magnoliopsida; order Poales; family Poaceae; genus Aegilops; species Aegilops longissima. The sequence continues at coordinate 23,628,443 of CM038676.1, read as the reverse complement.
CAACTCAAAAGATGTTCTTACGTCTCACTCCATGAACTGATCTTGAGTTGCTCGATCTTCAAGAAGATTAAATCCTGTAGGGTTTCCCTCTCTTTCTGTTGTCGTGTCGAGTGAAGATCTCGAAAGCAAAGACGTCAAGACCAAGATGATGGAATGAATCAACATCTTCGAGAAGGGAAATTGGATCGAGAAGATTGTGATAGTTTTGTGCCCCTCTGTCTTCTTACCTCACGTCCTGAATCTCGGGACGAGATTCTTGTTTAGTGGGGGTGAGTTGTCACATCCCTAGCTTCTGGTACTGCCTGGTGTTTTGCATCTTGTTGCATCATGTTTAAATTCTATTTAAGTTGAAATGGGGATTGAACAAACCCTAGCATTAGAAAGAATTCAACTAGGTTCAAATAAAAATATCTTCAATGAACCCAAAATGCCTTCCCAAAAATGTTCATCATCTTTGGTTTGGTCTTGAACCTCTGCCAAAAATATTGCACATTTTTCTAGGTCAATTGGGGGTCACTGAATTAAATCTTATTGTAGTTGACTTTGGGCATTTAAATACTATAAATATTTTAAATGTCCAATTAATCAAACTCTAATATTTACGGTTGGAAATATTCCAAACAGTGACCTCAGTTAGTGGCATGATTTTTGAAAGTGCCTAGCCATTTTTACTAAGTCAAGAAACAAATGTCAGAATTAGAAAATAGAAAAAAAAGGAAAAGAGCAGAGACTCACCATGAACTTACCTGGCGCCCACCAAAGCCCACCTGGCTGGCCAGTTGGCCAGCCCAGCCCACCAGCGCCACCGTCCTCAAGCTCCTGCCAGGAGGACGCGCGCGTGTGGTCGCCGCGCGCAGGCACGCGCCCTGGCCACCTCCTCTCTGCCTGCTTGCCCGGACACCTCTGGGAGATGCCACGCGCCAGCCCCGACTCTCTCTCGCTCTCTCTCGTCCCCATCCCCTCCCCTGGCTCTCTTCCTCGCACGCACCGAACGCAGCCGCCGCCACCGCTCGCCGTTGCTGCGCCCTGAGCCATTCCCTCGCCCCTCTGACGAGTTCATGAGCTCCGCCTCGACGTCCTCGACTTCCTCGCTCCGCCACTCGACGCCGGGCGCGCCCCTCTGCCCTCATCGAGCTCGTCCCCGACCGCCGTCGCCGGAGATCCCCCTCGACGCCCCGAGTGCCTCAGGCCTCCCTGAGCTCGCCGTCCACTCCAAGAAGATCGCCGTGAGCTTCTGCCCGTCCTCCCCCTCTCTGTTTTCTTCTCTGTGCACCGTAGCCGCCGTGCCACTTGCGCCCGATCGCCGGCCGCCGCCCCGAGCTCGTTCCCGACGAGCTCCGGCCGCCCTAGCCGCTGCTGCTTGCTGCGTTGGATGCGGGCGAGCTCCAGCTCCCCGCGGGTGCCCTCCGCCGATCGTTTGGGCGCCGGGAGAGCGAACCCGAGCCCTCCGTCGCGCCTGTTGCCACCGGCGATGAGCCGCCGGCTGGTTAGGCCCTGTTGACCAGGGGTTTAACCTCCCCAGGGTCGCTGACAAGTGGGCCGAGTGCCCCAGCTAATCCTAGTTTAGTTTTTAATTAAGTCTAATTACTCCACTGACATTTTTAGTTAGTAGTAGTTTAACTCTAATTAATTTAGATTAGTTAGTTAGTCACTGACATGTGGACCCGACACATCAGGTTTGACCTGGACCCGGCTCCGTTGACCCGATGACGTCACACTGACGTCATGCTGACGCAGTAATGCTTTTTCCTGGATTTATTCTTATTCAGAAAATTCTAGAAAATAGTATAACTTCAAAAATTCATATAAATTCAACCGTAACTCCAAATGAGATAAATTATATATGAAAAATGATCAGAAAAATCCAATCTATCCATCTGTACCATTTTCATGCATGTTAGAACAACTTATGGCTACTGTCTAGGACAAATGAAATGAATGGCATTTAAATAATTACATGTGGAGTTTGAATTTGAATCTTGTTTTCAAACCAACTTCATTTAAATCATAGCTAGATGCATTAGCTCAAATCACAGCATATTGCCATGTCATGATCATGCATCATATTGTGCCATTGCATTGATTGTGTTCTTTCTCAATTGCTGGTGTTTGTCCCCTCTCGATAGACGTGGTTCCGACGATGAGTTCGATGACACCTATGAAGAACTCTAATCTTCAGAAGTGACAGGCAAGCAAAACCCCCTTGCTCATTCTGATATAAACCCACTCTCTCGCCCTGCTCTCTTTTACTGCATTAGGACAACACCGTTTCAACTGTTACTTGCTGCGGTAGCTGAACCCCTTTATCCTCTGCATGACCTGTCATTCCACAGTAAATAGATGAAACCCACTAGCATGAGTAGGAGTTGTTTGAGCCCTGTTGTGCCTGCTCATTCATGCTTGTTTGTCATGCCTGCTACTGCTTAGAGTTGAGTCAGGTCTGATTCATCGGGGATGAATCGGAGGTGTGTGAACATGTCCTACTGTGTGTGAGCTAAGTGTGTGAACACGATTTGGTAAAGGTAGCGGTGAGAGGCCATGTAGGAGTACATGGTGGGTTGTCTCATTGAAACCGTCCTCAGGAACTGAGTTCTGTGTTTGTGATCCATGAACAGATACTACCATGCATTTGGTTCCGGTAACTCGACCCCTCTCGACTTATTAATCAACATGATCTCTGTCCAGGAGTTGCAACTAGTTTCTGGTGTTTGTAGGTAGTGTTAGTAGTCTACCAAGTGGCACCCGGTACAGGTGGGCTTGGGACAGACTAGGCCTGATGGCCGGTGTACCAAGTGGCACCCGGTTGGTGGGCTTGGGAACCCTGCACACATCGTTTGGGGCCGTGAGCGACACCCCGGCTGGATCTCCTTGCGGATGGAACCCGAATAGGTGATAAACCTGGACGAGAGACTTGTGTGGTTAGTCAGGTCGTGGCCGACTCCCTCGCCCGGCTTCCGCTTGAAGGTTGCCGAGGTACATGACGTGTACACGGCGATAAGTGGCAAGAGCGTGTGTGAAGAAGTACACCCCTGCAGGGTTATCATTATCTATTCGAATAGCCGGATTCCTCGGATATGGAAACTTGGACCCCTTGCATAGTTCATAGACAAGTGAAAGTGGATACTCTAAAACTCACAAGATAAGCGTGAGTGCTATGTATGGCGTTCTCGTAGGTAGACGGGAGCGGATCCATAGTGGTGTATTGATATGGTGAACATGTGGACTCGTGTGCGCCACCTCAAAAGAGTTACTTGCAGTCGTAGTTCAGGATAGCCACCGAGTCAAAGCTGGCTTGCTGCAGTCAAACTCCACCACCCCCTTTGTTGATAATGATGCATATGTAGATAGTTCTGATGTAAGTCTTGCTGAGTATGTTTGTACTCACGTTTTCTTAATTTATGTTTTGCAGAGAGACGTCAGTCTCGCTAGTAGTTCCGCTTGGACTTCGACGTTTAGCTTGTTACCTCAGCTACGATCTTGTGCCCTCGGAAGGATCTGGTAGATAGTCAGGCTTCTCAGCCTTTTTCATTTGTAGATGTCTGTACTCAGACATGTTAAGCTTCCGCTTGTGCTTTGACTTGTATGCTCTGAGTGTTGGGTCATGAGACCCATGTTTGTAATATCTCGCTCCTCGGAGCCTGAGGAATAAATACTTGAGTCGTAGAGTTATGTTGTGATGCCTTGTTGTATTTACACATATCGAGCATATTGTGTGTATGTCTGAAATGCTTGGTATGTGTGGGATCCGACAATCTAGTTGTTTATCCTTGGCAGCCTCTCATATGGGGAAATGTAGTCTAGTGCTTCCTGAGCGATAGTAGTCCGCTACAGCCCGGTTCACCGGAGTCCTGCTAGCCCAGCACTACTGCTCTGGACACTTGACTGGCCGGCATGTGTTTCACTTCGTTCATGTGTCTGTCCCTTCGGGGAAATGTCACGCGGTGACATCCGGAGTCCTGCCTAGCCTGCTACAGCCCGGGTTACCGGAGTCCTGTTAGCCTAGTGCTACAGCCCGGATTCATACATTGATGACCGACATGCTCGATGTGATTCATGTATGCCTGTCCCCATGGGTTAGTGCCGCTTTGGGTTCACGACTAGCCATGTCGGCCCGGGTTCTCTGTCATATGGATGCTAGCAACACTATCATATACGTGAGCCAAAAGGCGCAAAACACCCGTGGGAATACCGTGCGTGAGGCCGCAAAGTGATATGAGGTGTTACCGGCTAGATCGATGTGACTTGGAATCGGGGTCCTGACACCCTTGCCCACCTGTCAGCCTCTGGTACACTTCTGTGTAGGCAGAGCTGGGTGCACCTAGCATTTACCATTTTATTTTCGAATTAATAAATAACCCAGCAATTGTTTTAAACTTTGAAAATTAATATAAATAATCCGTAGCTCAGATGAAAAAACTTTGTACATGAAAGTTGCTCCGAACGACGAGACGAATCCGAATACGCAACCTGTTTATCCGCCACGCATAGCTAGCATAGCGAACAAGCAACTTGCCCCCTTCGGTTCAAGATAACGCGAAAACCGGGGATACTTTCCCGGATGTTAGCGCCCTTCGTCGGTATCACCTCCTACTTCGGTTCAAGACTACGAGGCTGAAGCTGTTGCTGGTGCCCCGCTCGACTACGTTGCTGACGACCCCTCCTTGCTAGAGCAACTAGGCAAGCCCCCCCCCCCTTGATCACCAGATGTCGCCTATTCCTTCTCTCTACTGCTTGCATTAGAGTAGTGTAGCATGGTACTGCTTTTTATTAATCCTATTCTGCTGCATAGCCTGTCATTGTTGCTATAGTTGTTACCCATACCTGCAATCCTAAATGCTCAGTATAGGATGCTAGTGTTCCATCAGTGGCCCTACACTCTTGTTCGTTTGCCATGCTATACTACTTGGCCGTGATCACTTTGGGAGGTGATCACGGGCATATGCTACATACTTTATACTGTTACATTACTTATGATACTCTTCGGAGATGGGGCTGAAGGGGCAGGTGGCTCCATCCCGGTAGAGGTGGGCCTGGGTTCCCGACGGCCCCTGACTGTTACTTTGTGGCGGAGCGACAGGGTAGGTTGAGACCACCTAGGAGAGAGGCGGGCCTGGCCCTGGTCGGCATTTGCGGATACTTCAATTAACACGGTTAACGAGATCTTGGTATTTGATCTGAGTCTGGCCACTGGCCTATACGCACTAACCAACTACGCGGGAACAGTTATGGGCACTCGACGTCGTGGTATCAGCCGAAGCCTTCTTGACGTCAGTCATTGAGTGGCGTGCGCCGGATTGGACTGGAACGCCTGCTCTTGTATTAGGGAGGCTAGGTCTGCTTACCGGCCGCGTACGCAACATGCAGGTGTGCAATGGGCGATGGGCCCAGACCCCTGCGCGCATAGGATTTAGACCTGCATGCTGACCTCTCTGTTGTGCCAAAGGGGATCGAGCATGTTGGGTAATGTGGTGCACCCCTACAGGGAAGTTTATTTATTCGAATAGCCGTGTCCCTCGGTAAAAGGACGACCCGGAGTTGTACCTTGACCTTATGACAACTAGAACCGTATACTTAATAAAACACACACTTTCAAGTGCCAGATACAACCCGATGATCACTCTCTCACAGGGCTACGACGAGGGGATCGCCGTGTAGGATTATGCTATGCGATGATACTTGGTGAACTTACCATCTACTCTCTTCTACATGCTGCAAGATGGAGGCTGCCAGAAGTGTAGTCTTCGACAGGACTAGCTATCCCCCTCTTATTCTGGCATTCTGTAGTTCAGTCCAATGATATTGCCCCTTTACACAGATACCCATGCATATGTAGTGTAGATCCTTCCTTGGGAGTACTTTGGATGAGTACTCACGGTTGCTTTTCTCCCTCTTTTCCCCTTTCCATTCTACCTGGTTGTCGCAACCAGATGCTGGAGCCCAGGTGCTTGACGCCACCGTCGACGACGACTCCTACTACACCGGAGGTGCCTACTACTACGTGCAGGCGGCGGCGACAGCCAGGAGTAGTTTAGGAGGATCCCAGGCAGGAGGCATGCGCCTCTTTCGATCTGTATCCCAGTTTGTGCTAGCCATCTTATAGCAACTTGTTTAACTTGTGTCTGTACTCCATTATTGTTGCTTCCGCTGACTCGTCTATGATCGAGCACTTGTATACGTGCCCTCGAGGCCCCTGGCTTGTATTATGATGCTTGTATGACTTATTTTATTTTTAGAGTTGTGTTGTGATATCTTCCCATGAGTCCCTGATCTTGATCGTACATGTTTGCGTGTATGGTTAGTGTACGATTGAATCGGAGACGTCACAAGTTGGTATCAAAGCCGACTGCCTGTAGGAATTTCCAACTCCTTGGCCGAACTTGAGTCTAGTCGATGAAAACTGTTTTACTAACATGGATGTGCGGCCCATGGGCCCACATCGCCATTTGGAGGTATTAGGATGTTTTATTCCTCGACCTATACTCTAGGACTCTGAACTCTCTTCTATTCGGGTTAAAATGAATTTAAACTCTGACTTTAGGTTCTCGTAACAACTTTCTCCCGGAGAGCCCCTTATTACAGATGATCGTCTACTGCACCAGAAGAATCCGAAGATACTCTCCGATGTTCTCTCGAGGCTTTATGGCATCGCTTTTGTAATTCCCTTCCATCGATAAACCCCTATGGATAACCAAGTATACTTGCCATTCATACAATGTTTCCAAGTTGATCTTGTTATTACAAGATACCTCGAAATTCTCTCTGTTGTTCCGAGAATCCTTTGTGCTTACTGCCTTGCAGTTCCTTGCCACCTGAATACCCCTACGGATAATTTCTCATCCTTATCGAGTATCCGCTCATCCCCAGTTGTTCATGTGTTTCACAATGGTCTTCGAAATGCTATTCGATCCTCGAAAAATCCTTAGTAGCTTATTGCTCAGCAATACTTGTCTGCTTGCATTAATGATGCTTTCCATATGTCTGGCAATATTCGTTAGTATCCTTAGGCACCTTCATTCTGAGTCCATTGATTCAATACGTTGCGAATGTTCACAATCATCAGTCAAATCCTAGGATTATCCTTCCGTCTCAGACGTCATTCGGGTATGAGCTGGTTCTTGACCAATCAATGCCTTGGTCGGTTGTGCTTCTAAGTCTATTGAACTTATTCATTCTCGATCAGAACGAATACTTCTGATCCCTTGATTTGTAAATCAAAAAATTCTTCGCATTGAGCTTTGAATTAGTTAGTTGTTTCTATAATTTGATGCCTTTGCATTCCTTCTTCCTCTGATTGAGAACCGATACCCATATCAGCCCCGTTGTGGACTGCCATACCCATTGCCGGGTTATTATCCGAAAATGTCCCTCACAACCAAAATTCTTGTGAGTTCTTTACATGATACATAATGCCTTTGGTAAATTGTATCCTCTACTTTTTTCAGCCATGCTATACTTTTGAGCTTGTGTTATTAACTCCTGAAGTTCATGGGTTATGTTCCTAAGATGCCCCGATGGGTTGAACCTATACCTTCCCTAAAACCGTATGAACCCGAAAGTTTTCACAAGTTATACCCTTCTAGTGTTTTACCAGATAATTTTCTACCCTACAACTTGTTTGAAGACGAGAAGTGAATGAAAGGTTATGCATTAAAGAAGTGGGAGTCGACCTTGAACTTTGTGTTCATGCCCATGGAAACAATGTAGATCTTATCATTAAAGCCTCTCTTAAATTAATTTTTCCTTGGGTATAAGTTCATCTTATATCTGGGATCTGTCCTTTACAACCGTGGTCCCGACCATGATTGTTCTTCTTGATCCCATTTCTCGGACAAGTTAAAGCACTTGTCTTTTGCAAGTCAATACACCAGTCCAGCCTCTACTTTGATCTACCATCGAGTATTACCCTTTGGTATCTCGAAAATATCTAAGAACTGTGTTGCATCTTATGAGTCTTCATCAGCTATTATTTCTCAATGATTCCAATTTTTCATGGGTTCTGAGTTATTAATCGCTCAAAAACACCGGTAAGTGAATTGATTCAGCACTCTAGTTTAATAACTCTTAGTAACCTTCGTTACTTATGACTTTGTACTCGATCACGTCATCCCTAGCCGATTTACTACATCCTCATCGTCATGCTAAATGATTGACGATTCTACCTATGTCCTTCCTTCCCGGGACACAATCCCGATAAGTGCTCTAAGCTTACATCGACCTTTCAGCATAGTATTGTTGTCATGTGAGACAACTCTGACTTCTGAGATGGCATCTTATCTATGGTTGTAATAACCTTTTGCTTCACCATTTTCGTTGACTTGATGTCATCGCTGGTCAGTTACATCTTCTTGAAACCTCTCGACAAATGTGTCGTGATCATGATCAACATTCTGAGGTCTTCCAAGATATCTATCGAATTCTTGATGAGAAATAGCATCCTTTGCCCTCGATGATTTGGGTTATCATCGACAACATTATTGCATTCCCTCCCACACAAAACATGTTCCTGTTTTGTGTTGTACCTTGAGTTCCTTGCTATTCAACTTATGTTATGTTCTATCGCGGAGTATTACCATCTTTGATGTCAAGAATGTTGTGAGGATTGCTCCACCTCTTAATAATTCTTGCTATAGTGATACTTCTCACCATCACCATTCTTTCTTGGTCCACGTGTTGATTCTAACCGAGATACCCAGGTGAACGGTACTGCTTGGATTATGTACTTCTAGCAACCCTATTGCTTAGAAGTGAAATGGTCGACATTTCATTCTTAGGCCATTGATTATCGAATCACCATTCTAACATTGATCATACTACCTAAGCCCATATTTCCGGTGCACCTTTCAACCCATGTTTAATTGTGTATGTTTTCCTCTAGCATACATCATTAAGTCATTTGATCTGGCTAATGTTATCTCCTTGTTCATATAGTTGTGGATATCCATCCTTTTTGGAAATGTCAATGGATTGTCGCTGAGTCAATCAGTCACCTCTTCACTTCTCCTTGATTTAATGATGAACCCTTGCTTCGGAACTCGCTTCCATGATTTAATGCCCGAGAATCTTACAATGTCACCTTGATAATTTGTGTTGCAACTTTCTTCTCAGGCATCCTGAGTCAAAGGTATCTTGACACCAATCTGATCTGAATCTCGGTCAGATATGATGGTTGGAACATATTTTCAAGAGTTATAACGTTGGTCCCTATATGCCCCGGTAAGGTGATGTCATGCCTAGCACACCTGACTAGAAGATCTAGTGTTATAGTTTCCTTTTTAACAAGGTTAATCATTTTTCCATGAGGAAATTGAATGCCTTGTTTAATAAGTTTATCCTGATGGATCCTTTGTGTATCCAAAGTCCGATCTTTGCTTGAAGAAAATGTTAATGCTATCCCGAAGCATGTCTGTGATACTCCGATTTCCAATAAGAGCATTTGAAGAACAATGCACAAATTTCTTTGTCCTTTATCCAAACACCGTTGTTTGGGTTATGTCATGAAATTCCTCTCCCCTTACCTAAATGTTTTCTACTTTCTATCCTGTCATGGATATCATGCTCTGCTTGTCCTTGGGAAGGATATATCCCTGAAAAATGTGTTTAAACACATTTTCCTTTACATTGTTCTGCTTAATCTGATGATAACATTTTCCTTTCCATTGTTTTGTTTAACCTTACTGGTGATCTATATGATCTAAGCAGTAATATTCTCGTGCTTAGGTAAGCACCTCGTTGAACCACTCTGTCAGTAAGACCCTGTTAATATTGTTGATAACGTTCCGGTAGCCACCGATGGACGAGAACTTTACCTATTGGTCCGCCTCGTTCCACGAGCAGGAAGATGGTTCTCTTCGTTCCTCGCCCTTGGTACCGACGTTGCTGACATAATTGATAGGCTATCCTCTGACATGACTTGTTATCATTCATGTGCAAAATATCACCGCCCTTCCTACTTTTAACCCACATGGTGGGCCCATAACCCACAGTTCCACAGGCCACCTACCGTTGTTTGGGTTATGTCATGGTGACTCTCCTGTACAACCCTGTTTCTAATGGTTATTCCTCGCGCTTGACTTCTTATGTAATTCACGGGCCACCTGCCAAGTGATCTATTCTGGTATCAGACGCAATACTTTTTCTCGTTGCTCGGAACCCCTTTCACCTTCTGATTAGGCCATCGAACGATTGCTTGCCCATTGGAAACTTCTCATGGTACCTTCTTACTTTACTCTCAATATTTTCTTAATTATCTATTCGAGAGTTACTTTCTACCACATTCCCTGAATTATCTGCCAGATAGTCAACCTTGTAAGGTCCGTTCTTCCGAAGTTACCCCTTATCCTTTCGTAAGTACGATGAAATTTCTGAAGAAAGGATGATGACTTCAGCATGATGAACTGAAGCAATGGAACGAAGACATCAATGTAACGGAGCTATCTCTTCGAGAAGAGCAACCAAGACCGAGAATAATCGTTGGAATTTCGTAACCTAATATTCCTCCTTATTCCCCTCTTAAACCTCGGGACGAGATTTCTTGTAGTAGAGGAAAATTGTGACGCCCGAATAATTATGCTACAGTAAACCTACGCGAATGATGCCACGTCACCTCTATTACTGTTGGTAACCTCACGTTAGCTCAAAACATTTCAACATCAATTTTGAATTTTAGGCAAACATTAAAAGTTTTCGAACATAAAAACTAAAATGTTCTAGAGGTGACAAATATTGCATAGTTAATTATGGTGGAGAATTTACATATTTATAAAATATTTAAGTGCACTAAAATGATTTAACCATTAGTGAAAACAATTAAATAAATGCCTATTGAATTTTAAAAACATTAAAACTATTTTATTATGGGCTAAGAATTGATCTGATAGTAGTTTATTTATAAATACAAATTTAGATACTAGTGGTAATTTTTATAAAACTAAAAATAAAAGAAACTAGAAATAAAACAGAAAAGAAAGATAAGAAAAACAGAATAGCCAAAACAAATAAAAGGTTAAAACAACCCCCCCCCAACTGGACCAGGCCCAACTGGCCACTGCACCGGCCGGCCCAGCCAAACCACTCCTGCCCCCTTGGCCTACTAGGCCTCCTCCCATCCCGTGACCTAGCATCGCCCCCATTCCCTCCCCCTCGTCCCACTCCTCTGCCTCCCTCTCGCCGATCTAGATCGGATCAGGGCAATCGGAGCCCGATCCCATCGCCCCATCGCTGACCTCCAACGCCACCGTTCGCCGTCTCCGCCCTCACCTCGTCGGGCGCCTCCTCATCTCCTCCCCGACGGCCTCCTCCTCACCTCGATGCCAACGCCGCGTCGCCGCCGCCCAGGGCCCCATCGACGGAGACACCTCGTCGGGCTCCATCGCCCCCGTCCACCCCGCCGCCGGACCTCGTCGCCCCGCCGCACGTCGTCCCCGTCGTCCTCCCCGACCCTCGCTGCCTAGTCCCCTACGACCCCCGTGAGCTCACCCTCTCCGCATCTCTTCCTCGCGCGCACGCGCTCACGGCCATGGCCTCCTCCCCGCGGCTTCGCTGTCGCCACCGTGACCTGTTGCTGCCCCCTCGCGCCGTCTCGCGCCTGCGACCTCCCTGCCGCTGCGAGCGCCGCCAGTCGCGCTCCCCACTCCTGCTCGCCGCGGCCCCCAACCGCCGCCACTGTTGTTTCCTGCCTCCGCTCGCGCTGCCGCTGACCCCTTTCGCTGCCTGCTGCCTCGCCGCCCGCGCACCTCGTCGGCCCCCGCCTCGCTCCATGGTGCCTCGTGACTGGGCCGCACCAAGACGGACCTCTGCTGCGCAAGACCGGCGCCCATGAGGCCACGACCTCGCCTAGTGCCCTGCGCCCACCGCCCGTTAGCACCCATGCTCGCTAAGGCCCACTGGCCCTATGACAAGCAGGCCCGCCCCAGAACGTTATTAAAAAATTAAAGTAATAATAATAAACTAAATTTAATCAAATATCAATTAATTAATTAAATTAATTAATTATGTTTGATTAAACTAATTAAAATCTATTAGCGTAATAACCTAGTTAGACTAAATTAACTAGTTAGTTAATGTAATAGTCAATGACAGGAGGGCTCCACCCCCTGTTGACCAGTCCTGGCCCACCTGTCAGCCTCTGGTACACTTCTATGTAAGCAGAGCTGGGTGCACCTAGCATTTACCATTTTATTCTTGAATTAATAAATAACCCAGAAATTGTTTTAAACTTTGAAAATTAATATAAAATAATCCATAGCTCAGATGGAAAAACTTTGTACATTGAAGTTGCTTAGAACGATGAGACGAATCCGAATACGCAGCCCGTTTATCCGCCACGCGTCCCTAGCAGAACACGCAACTTTCCCCCTTCGGTTCATCTGTCCGAAAATGCGAAAACCGGGGATACTTTCCCGGATGTTTGCCCCCTTCGCCGGTATCACCTCCTACTGCGTTAAGGCATGCCTGGCACCGTTACTTGTCATGTCATGCATTGATATGCATCTATTGGCATTGTATTCAGTTTCTTCCCGCTCTTCTCTCTGGAAGACTACGAGGTTGACGCCATTGCTATTGCCCCGCTCGACTACATTGTTGACGACCCCTCCTTGTCAGAGCAACCAGGCAAGCCCCCCCCCCCCTCTTGATCACCAGATATCGCCTATTCTTTCTCTCTACTGCTTGCATTAGAGTAGTGTAGCATGTTACTGCTTTTTATTAATCATATTCTGCTGCATAGCCTGTCATTGTTGCTATAGTTGTTACTCTTACCTGCAATCCTAAATGCTTAGTATAAGATGCTAGTGTTCCATCAGTGGCCCTACACTCTTGTCTGTCTACCATGCCATACTACTAGGCCATGATCACTGATACGTCTCCAACGTATCTATAATTTTTGATTGCTCCATGCTATATTATCTATTGTTTTGGACTATATTGGGATTTATTTTCCACTTTTATATTACTTTTGGTACTAACCTATTAACCGGAGGCCCAGCCCATAATTGTTGGTTTTTTTCCTATTTCAGTATTTCGAAGATACGGAATATCAAACGGAACGGAATGAAATCTTCGGGATAGTGATTTTCTCATCAGATAAGATCCAGGAGACTTGGACCCTCGGTCAAGAAAGGAGGGAGGCGGCCACGAGGGTGGAGGGCGCCCCCCCCCTAGGGCGCGCCCCCTGCCTCGTGGGCCCCCCGAAGATCCACCGACGTACTCCTTCCTCCTATATATACATACACTAGTAGAAAAAGGGTCAAACGTGAAGCACATTAGTGTCGGTTTGAATTTGAGCCGGCACTAATGTGTACATTAGTGCCGGTTCCAACGGCTAGCCGAGCCGCTCTCATTAGTACCGGTTCGTGGCGAACCTTTAGTACCGGTTCGTGCCACGAACCGGTACTAAAGAGTTGGTGGTTTTAGTACCGGTTGGTGGCTCCAACCGTACTAAAGACCCCCGTTAGTACCAGTTGGAGCCACCAACGGTACTAAAGGGGTGCGCTGCCACCCGCAGTGCACAATATTTAGTCCCACCTCACTAGTTGAGAGGAGTTCGCACCGGTTTATAAGCCCCGCCGTGGCTACCGTCTCGAGCTCCTCTCTAAGTAGGCCTTTGTGGGCCTATTGCACGTCTTCTGCCCTGTGGGCCTTTGTAGTATCGTAAAATACCAGCAAACGAAAAAGAATTAAATGGAAAACACAAAATTAAATGAAAAAGAAATCATCAAACCAAAAACCCCCCAAACCTTGGGCTCCCGGCCCCCGGAGCTGGCTCGTGCCACGTGGTTGCCCTTTAGCACCGGTTCGTGCTGAACCGGTACTAAAGGGGGGGGGGAGGGGCTTTAGTGCCCACACTTTAGTGCCGGTTACGGAACCAACACTAAAGGGTCTTACGAACCGGTGCTATTGCCCGGTTCTGCACTAGTGATACGTACCCCCAACAGATCAGATACGGAGCCAAAAAACTAATTCCACCGCCGCAACTTTCTGTATCCACGAGATCCCATCTTGGGGCCTGTTCCGGAGCTCCGCCGAAAGGGGATTCCACCACGGAGGGCTTCTACATCATCATCATAGCCTCTCCGATGAAGTGTGAGTAGTTTACTTCAGACCTTCGGGTCCATAGTTAGTAGCTAGACGGCTTCTTCTCTCTTTCTGGATCTCAATACAATGTTCTCCCCCTCTCTCGTGGAGATCTATTCGATATAATCTTCTTTTTGCGGTGTGTTTGTTGAGTCCGATGTATTGTGGGTTTATGATCAAGATTATCTATGAGCAATATTTGAATCTTCTCTGAATTCTTTTATGTATGATTGGTTATCTTTGCAAGTCTCTTTGAATTATCCGTTTGGTTTGGCCAACTAGATTGGTAGTTCTTGCAATGCGAGAAGTGCTTAGCTTTGGGTTCAATCTTGCGGTGTCCTTTCCCAATGACAGTAAGGGCAGCAAGGCATGTATTGTATTGTTGCCATCGAGGATAACAAGATGGGGCATTTATCATATTGCATGAATTTATTCCTCTACATCATGTCATCTTGCTTAAGGCGTTACTCTGTTTTCATTAACTTAATACTCTAGATTCATGCTGGATAGCGGTCGATGAGTGGAGTAATAGTACTAGATGCAGGCAGGAGTCGGTCTACTTGTCTCGGACGTGATGCCTATATACATGATCATACCTAGATATTCTCATAACTATGCTCAATTCTGTCAATTGCTCAACAGTAATTCGTTCACCCACCGTAAAATACTTATGCTCTTGAGAGAAGCCACTAGTGAAATCTATGGCCCCCGGGTCTATTTTCATCATATTAATCTTCCTATGCTTTATTATTGCTTTTCTTATTTACTTTGACTTTTATTTTACTTTGCATATTTATACCAAAAATACCAAAAATATTATCTACCATATCTATCAGATCTCACTCTCGTAAGTGACAATGAAGGGATTGACAACCCCTATTCGCATTGGTTGCGAGGAGTTATTTGCTTTGTGTAGGTACGAGGGACTTGCGCGTGGCCCCCTTCTGGATTGATACCTTGGTTCTCAAAAACTGAGGGAAATACTTACGCTACTCTGCTGCATCATCCTCTCCTCTTCGGGGAAAACCAACGCAAGCTCAAGACGTAGCAAGAAGGATTTCTGGCGCCGTTGCCGGGGAGTCTACGCAAAAGACAACATACCAAGTACCCATCAAAATCGCTTATATCTAGCATTACATTATTTGCCATTTGCCTCTCGTTTTCCTCTCCCCCACTTCACCCTTGCCGTTTTATTCGCCCTCTCTTTTTTCGTTTGCCTTTTTCTCGTTCGTTTGTTTTCTCGTGTGTTGGATTGCTTGCTTGTCACTATGGCTCTACCTAGATTTGGTGATCTTCACCTTAAAAGGTTGGAAGAGATCGAAAGCAATGTCAGGAGTTTTATGGTTTTGCAATTTGAGCATAATAATTTCTTCAGAAACGAGCTTAAGGAACAAAAAAGATTTATGAATTATTTGAATAAAGAGCTCGATGATATGTCTAAAGAATTTGAAGGTTTAAGATCCCAAACTTCTCGTCTTGAGAAATTAGCTACTGAAATATCTGATAAGCAAGCTACCTTGGTCAATAAGATGGCTGCTAAACCTGATTTCCATGAAAATCAAGATGAAGATCTAAAAGTTATTGATGTGTCCCCTATCAAATCCTTGTTTTGCAATATGAATCTTGATAATGATGAGATTGAATATGAGACACCTTTACCTAGAAGGCGTTCTAAAAATTCGGAGCTTTTAGATTATGATGCTAAAATTGATACAAGTGGGATTGAAGAAAATAAAACCTTAGATGTTGCTAAACCCACTATTTTGGATTTCAAGGAATTTAATTATGAAAGTTGCTCTTTAATTGATTGTATTTCCTTGTTACAATCCGTGCTAAATTCTCCGCATGCTTATATTCAAAATAAAGCGTTTACCAAACATATCATTGATGCCTCGATGCAATCTTATGAGGAAAAACTTGAGTTGGAAGTCTCCATCCCTAGAAAACTTTATGATGAGTGGGAACCAACTATTAAAATTAAGATTAAGGATCATGAATTTTATGCTTTATGTGATTTGGGTGCTAGTGTTTCCACTATTCCCAAAACTTTGTGTGATTTGCTAGATTTCCGTGATTTTGATGAATGCTCTCTAAACTTGCACCTTGCGGATTCCACTATTAAGAAACCTATGGGAAGAATTAATGATGTTCTTATTGTTGCAAATAGGAATTA
This sequence comes from Aegilops longissima, assembly GCA_021605205.1. Lineage (NCBI taxonomy): Eukaryota > Viridiplantae > Streptophyta > Magnoliopsida > Poales > Poaceae > Aegilops > Aegilops longissima. The sequence continues at coordinate 23,612,200 of CM038676.1, read as the reverse complement.
TGTGCCGTAGACTTTATCGTTCTTGATATAGATTGCAATCCTTCATGTCCTATTATTCTTGGTAAACCTTTCCTTAGAACGATTGGTGCAATTATTGATATGAAGGAAGGGAATATTAGATTCCAATTCCCATTAAAGAAAGGCATGGAACACTTCCCTAGGAAGAAGATAAAATTACCATATGAATCTATTATGAGAGCCACCTATGGATTTCCCACCAAAGATGGCAATACCTAAATCTATCCTTGCTTTCATGCCTAGCTAGGGGCGTTAAACGATAGCGCTTGTTGGGAGGCAACCCAATTTTATTTTTAGTTTTTTAGTTTTTGTTTCTGTTTAGGAATAAATAATCCATCTACCTTCTGTTTAGATGTGGTTTTATGTTTTAATTAGTGTTTGTGCCAAGTTAAACCTATAGGATCTTCTTGGATGATACTTATTTGATCTTGCTGTAATTTCCAGAAACTTTCTGTTCACGAAATCAATTGTTAAAAATCACCAGAACGTGATAAAATAGTGATGCCAATTGCTGCTGATCAATAAACAAATTTCCTAGGTTTTCCTATTTTGGATGAATTTTTGGAGTTCCAGAAGTTTGCGTTAGTTACAGATTACTACAGACTGTTCTATTTTTGAAAGATTCCGTTTTTCGTGTGTTGTTTGCTTATTTTGATTAATCTATGGCTAGTAAAATAGTTTATAATCCATAGAGAAGTTGGAATACAGTTGGTTTAACACCAAAACAAATAAATAATGAGTTCATTACAAGACTTTGAAGTGGTCTTTTGTTTTCTTTCGCTAACGGAGCTTACGAGATTTCTGTTGAGTTTTGTGTTGTGAAGTTTTCAAGTTTTGGGTGAATTCTTTTGATGGATTATGGAACAAGGAGTGGCAAGAGCCTAAGCTTGGGGATGCCCATGGCACCCCCAAGATAATCCAACGACACCAAAACGTCAAAGCTTGGGGATGCCCCGGAAGGCATCCCCTCTTTCGTCCACTTCCATCGGTAACTTTACTTGGAGCTATATTTTTATTCACTACATGATATGTGTTTTGCTTGGAGCGTCTTGTATTATTTGCGTCTTTGCTTGTTAGTTTACCACAATCATCCTTGATGTACACCTTTTGAGAGAGCCATACATGAATTGGACTTTGTTAGAATACTCTATGTGCTTCACTTATATCTTTTGAGCTTTCTAGTTTTGCTCCATGTGCTTCACTTATATCTTTTGAGCTTTATAGTTTTGCTCTAGTACTTCACTTATATCTTTTAGAGCACGGTTGTGGATTTGTTTTAAAGAAACTATTGATATCTCATGCTTCACTTAGATTATTCTGAGAGTCTTAAATAGCATGGTACTTTGCTTAAAATAATAATATGCTTGGTATTCAAGATTTGTAAAACTTTCTTTTGAGTGCGTTGAATACTAAGAAAAGTTTGATGCTTGACAATTATTTTGAGATATGAGGTGATAATATTAGAGTCATGCTAGTTGTGTAATTGTGAATTTGAGAAATACTTGTGTTAAAGTTTGTGATTCCCGTAGCATGCACGTATGGTGAACCGTTATGTGATGAAGTCGGAGCATGATTTATTTATTGATTGTCTTCCTTATGAGTGGCGGTCGGGGACGAGCGATGGTATTTTCCTACCAATCTATCCCCCTAGGAGCATGCGCGTAATACTTTGCTTTGATAACTTGTAGATTTTTGCAATAAGTATATGAGTTCTTTATGAGTAATGTTGAGTCCATGGATTATACACATTTTTCTCACCCTTCCACCATTGCTAGCTTCTCTAATAACGCGCACTTTTCGCCGGTATCATACACCCACCATAAAACCTTCCTGAAAACAGCCACCATACCTACCTATCATGGCATTCCCATGGCCATTCCGAGATATATTGCCATGCAATTTTCCACCGTTCCGTTTATTATGACACGCTCATTCATTGTCATATTGCTTAGCATGATCATTTAGTTGACATCGTATTTGTGGCAAAGCCACCGTTCATAATTCTTTCATACATGTCACTTATGAATCATTGCATATCCCGGTACACCGCCAGAGACATTCATATAGAGTCATATTTTGTTCTAAGTATAGAGTTGTAATCATTGAGTTGTAAGAAAAATAAAAGTGTGATGATCATTATTTTTAGAGCATTGTCCCAAGTGAGGAAAGGATGATGGAGACTATGATTCCCACATAAGTCGGGATGAGACTCCGGACAAAAAAAAAGAGGCCATAAAAAAGGAGAAAATGCCCAAAAAATGAGAGAAAAAGAGAGAAGGAACAATGTTACTATCCTTTAACCACACTTGTGCTTCAAAGTAGCACCATGATCTTCATAATAGGAAGTCTCTCGTTTTGTCACTTTCATATACTAGTGGTAATTTTTCATTATAGAACTTGGCTTGTATATTCCAATGATGGGCTTCCTCAAATTGCCCTAGGTCTTCATGAGCAAGCGAGTTGGATGCACACCCACTTAGTTTCTTTTGTTGAGCTTTCATATGCTTATAGCTCTAGTGCATCCGTTGCATGGCAATCCCTACTCACTCACATTGATATCTATTGATGGGCATCTCCATAGCCCATTGATACGCCTAGTTGATGTGAGACTATCTTCCATCTTTTTGTCTTATCCACAACCACCATTCTATTCCACATATAGTGCTATATCCATGGCTCATGCTCATGTATTGCGTGAAGATTGAAAAAGTTTTGAAAATGTCAAAAGTATGAAACAATTGCTTGGCTTGTCATCGGGGTTGTGCATGATTTAAATATTTTGTGTGGTGAAGATAGAGCATAGCCAGACTATATTATTTTGTAGGGATAACTTTCTTTGGCCATGTTATTTTGAGAAGACATGATTGCTTTGTTAGTATGCTTGAAGTATTATTATTTTTATGTCAATATGAACTTTTGTCTTGAATCTTTCGGATCTGAATATTCATACCACAATTAAGAAGAATTACATTGAAATTATGCCAAGTAGCACTCCGCATCAAAATTCTCATTTTATCATTTACCTAATCGAGGACGAGCAGGAATTAAGCTTGGGGATGCCTGATACGTCTCCAACATATCTATAATTTTTGATTGCTCCATGCTATATTATCTATTGTTTTGGACTATATTGGGCTTTATTTTCCACTTCTATATTACTTTTGGGACTAACCTATTAACCGGAGGCCCAGCCCAGAATTGCTGTTTTTTTGCCTATTTCAGTATTTCGAAGAAACGGAATATCAAACGGAGTCCAAACGGAATGAAATCTTCGGGAACGTGATTTTCTCATCAGATAAGATCTAGGAGACTTGGACCCTTGGTCAAGAAAGGAGGGAGGCATCCACGAGGGTGTAGGGCGCCCCCCCTAGGGCGCGCCCCCGGGCCTCGTGGGCCCTCCGAATATCCACCGACGTACACCTTCCTCCTATATATACCTACGTACCCCCAACATATCAGATACAGAGCCAAAAACCTAATTCCACCGCCGCAAATTTCTGTATCCATGAGATCCCATCTTGGGGCCTGTTCCGGAGCTCCGCCGGAAGGGGATTCCACCACGGAGGGCTTCTACATCATCATCATAGCCTCTCCGATGAAGTGTGAATAGTTTACTTCAGACCTTCGGGTCCATAGTTAGTAGCTAGATGGCTGCTTCTCTCTTTTTGGATCTCAATTCAATGTTCTCCCCCTCTCTCGTGGAGATCTATTCGATGTAATCTTATTTTTGCGGTGTGTTTGTTCAGACCGATGAATTGTGGGTTTATGATCAAGATTATTTATGAGCAATATTTGAATCTTCTCTGAATTCTTTTATGTATGATTGGTTATCTTTGCAAGTCTCTTCGAATTATCCATTTGGTTTAGCCAACTAGATTGGTAGTTCTTGCAATGCGAGAAGTGCTTAGCTTTTGGTTCAATCTTGCGGTGTCCTTTCCCAGTGACAGTAAGGGCAGCAAGGCACGTATTGTATTGTTGCCATCGAGGATAACAAGATGGGGTATTTATCATATTGCATGAATTTATTCCTCTACATCATGTCATCTTGCTTAAGACGTTACTCTGTTTTCATTAACTTAATACTCTAGATGCATGCTGGATAGCGGTCGATGAGTGGAGTAATAGTAGTCGATGCAGGCAGGAGTCGGTCTACTTGTCTCGGACGTGATGCCTATATACATGATCCTACCTAGATATTCTCATAACTATGCTCAATTCTGTCAATTGCTCAACATTAATTCGTTCACCCACCGTAAAATACTTATGCTCTTGAGAGAAGCCACTAGTGAAATCTATGGCCCCCGGGTCTATTTTCATCATATTAATCTTCCTACGCTTTATTATTGCTTTGATTTTTTTACTTTGCCTTTTATTTTACTTTGCATCTTTATACCAAAAATACCAAAAATATTATCTATCATCTCTATCAGATCTCACTCTCGTAAGTGATCGTGAAGGGATTGACAACCCCTATTCGCGTTGGTTGCGAGGAGTTATTTGCTTTGTTTAGGTACGAGGGACTTGCACGTGGCCTCCTCCTGGATTGATACCTTGGTTCTCAAATACCGAGGGAAATACTTACGCTACTCTGCTGCATCATCCTCTCCTCTTCGGGGAAAACCAACGCAAGCTCAAGACGTAGCAATCACTTCGGGAGGTGATCACGGGCATATGCTATATACTTTATACTATTACATTACTTATGATACTGTTCGGAGATGGGGGGCTGTAGGGGCAGGTGGCTCCATCCCGGTAGAGGTGGGCCTGGGTTCCCGACGGCCCCCGACTATTACATTGTGGCGGAGCGACAGGGCAGGTTGAGACCACCTACGAGAGACGTGGGCCTGGCCCTGGTCGGCGTTCTCGGATACTTCAATTAACACGTTTAACGAGATCTTGGTATTTTATCTGAGTCTGGCCACTGGCCTATACACACTAACCAACTAAGAGGGAACAGTTATGGGCACTCGATGTCGTGGTATCAGCCGAAGCCTTCTTGACGTCAGCGACTGAGGGGCACGCGCCGGATTGGAATGGAACGCCTGCTCTTGTATTAGGGAGGCTAGGTCAGCTTACCGGCCGCGTACGCAACATGCAGGTGTGCAATGGGCGATGGGCCCAGACCCCTGAACGCATAGGATTTAGACCGGCGTGCGGACCTCTCTGTTGTGCCTAGGTGGGGCTGTGACGTGTTGATCTTCTGAGGCCGCGCATGACCCCGAAAAGTGTGTCCGGCCAAAGGGGATCGATCGTGTTGGGTAATGTGGTGCACCCCTGCAGGGAAGTTTATCTATTCGAATAGCCGTGTGCCTCGGTAAAAGGACGACTCGGAGTTGTACCTTGACCTTATGACAACTAGAACCGGATATTTAATAAAACACACCCTTTCAAGTGCCAGATACAACCAGGTGATCACTCCTCATAGGGCTACGAGGAGGGGACCGCCAGGTAGGATTATGCTATGCGATGATACTTGGTGAACTTACCATCTACTCTCTTCTACATTCTGCAAGATGGAGGTTGCCAGAAGTGTAGTCTTCGACAGGACTAGCTATCCCATCTTATTCTGGCATTCTGCAGTTCAGTCCACCGATATTGCCCCTTTACACAGATACCCATGCATATGTAGTGTAGATCCTTGCTTGCGAGTACTTTGGATGAGTACTCACATTTGCTTTTCTCCCTCTTTTCCCCCTTTCCATTCTACCTGGTCGTCGCAACCAGATGCTGGAGCCCAGGAGCTTGACGCCACTGTCAACGACGACTCCTACTACACCGGAGGTGCCTACTTCTACGTGCAGGCCGCTGACGACAGCCAGGAGTAGTTTAGGAGGATCCCAGGCAGGAGGCTTGCGCCTCTTTCAATCTGTATCCCAGTTTGTGCTAGACATCTTATGGCAACTTGTTTAACTTATGTCTGTACTCAGATATTGTTGCTTCCGCTGACTCGTCTATGATCGAGCACTTGTATTCGAGCCCTCGAGGCCCCTGTCTTGTATTATGATGCTTGTATGGCTTATTTTTCTTTTTGAGTTGTGTTGTGATATCTTCCCGTGAGTCCCTGATCTTGATCGTACACAATTGCGTGCATGATTAGTGTACGATTGAATCGGGGACGTCACATGCCTTCCATTTCCACTTCCTGAATCAATCAAGAAAAAATTCCACACATGCCAATCAAGACAGCATTGGGTTCAGACATCGGTGACAAACTAGTTAATGGCATGATTAACTTCGAGAGTAGCAAAGCGATATTAATCTAGCTAATCCGCTCATGGTTACCCAACAGCTTCGATGACTAGACAGTATGTGTGTAACCATAATGAAATTGACTAGGCATACAAGATCTAAGATATTCAGGGTACAAGAATAATACTGGTAACCAAATTCATACCTAGGAACAAATCAGCAGTGATTCCCCCCAAGCATGAAGCATGTGTACAGATTAGTGTGTCTGTAAGAGTAGACAGATACAAATTACCTACCGAGGCATTTTGGTAGTTAACACCAGAATATAGCTGGAGCAGAGCAGTTAAAGAACTAATCTGATAAGCATGCAACTAGCCACTACTGTTTGCTAGAAACAGTTCAGCACCATCGAAACAATCAACTCATGTCATGCTAGTTAGCTAAACAGTATGCACGTGTAGTTTAATCGACTTTAAGAAAGTTGCAGACCACAGATGTGGATGCTAATTAAACTACCAATAGACCAGGAGGTGCTTCAGGTGAATTAACTGAACGAAGAGCTTACAGACCAATGTTAACTAGCAGCTAATACAGACATAGCAGAGAAACAGGGCCCTCGAGTGGCGATGGTCGCTGTCGATAAATAGAATGGTCATCCCTGGCGACAGCTTCCAACTTTGGGCCTGTCGAAGCTCGAGATCGAACAGCTAGTACTGACAGTAGTATAGTTTAAAAGCATATAACTCATTGACTAGCATTGACGGCCACGAATACGCCTTCCCAAGTCACCAGCGCACGACATGGTAGACCGGCCACCCCGTGGTCACGACAGAGAAGCCTCTCGGCCCTTCGCTCAAGCCACACCCCGACGCCGCTCAAAAAGTAGCAAGGCACGGGAAAACGCGCCGGACTTGCGATATATATTGGAGGATAAGGCAAAACATAAAAGATCGATCTACGGATCGCATGCGCGCCCAACGACACGGGATGATCACCGTCGCGCCGGATACAGCAAACCCGGCCGGGCCGAACACACTAGACAAAGCTCATATGAGCTAAGTCGTGATATAGCCCAATATAGAGGCGCCGCAGACCCACTATGCTTCACAGATGAAGTAATGGATCATCAAATCCCCGAGGGCTTTAAACCCATAAACATCGAGTCATACGATGGTACTACAGATCCTGCGGTCTGGATCGAGGACTATCTCCTCCATATCCACATGGCCCGCGGTGATGATCTACATGCCATCAAATACCTCCCACTCAATCTTAAAGGACCAGCTCGGCATTGGCTCAACAGCTTGCCAGCAGAATCAATTGGTTGTTGGGAGGACCTGGAAGCCGCATTCCTTGATAACTTCCAGGGCACATATGTGCGACCACCAGACGCAGATGACCTTAGCCACATAATTCAGCAGCTAGTAGAATCGGCCAGACAATTCTGGACACGGTTCCTAACAAAGAAAAATCAAATCGTTGACTGTCCGGATGCAGAGGCCCTTGCAGCCTTCAAACATAACATCCATGACGAGTGGCTTGCCCGCACGTGGGACAGGAAAAGCCAAAATCCATGGCAGCCCTCACAACACTCATGACCCGCTTTTGTGCGGGAGAGGACAGCTGGCTAGCTCGAAGCAACAACTTGGCCAAACATCCTGACAGTTCGGATACCAAGGACAGCAATGGCAGGTCGCGTCGCAACAAGAACAAGCGCCACATTAACGGCGATAATACTGAAGATACGGCCGTCATGCCGGATTCAGAGGCTCTAAACCCGGTCAGCGGAAGAAGCCATTCAAAAGAAATACCCAGGGCCCGTCCAACTTGGACCGAATACTCGATCACTTGTGCCAGATACATGGCACCCCCGAAAAACCAGCCAATCACACCAACAGGGATTGTTGGGTGTTCAACCAGGCAGGCAAGTTAAGTTCCGAACTCAATGACAAGGGGCTGCATAGCGATGACGAGGAAGAGCCCCGGCCGCCGAACAATAGAGGACAGAAGGGTTTTCCTACACAAGTGCGGACGGTGAACATGATATACGCAACCGACATACCCAAAAGGGAGCGGAAGCGTGCACTAGGGGACGTATATGCGATGGAGCCAGTCGCCCCGAAGTTCAACCCATGGTCTTCCTGCCCGATCACATTCGATCGAAGGGACCACCCGACTAGCATCCGTCACGGCGGCTTTGCCGCATTAGTTCTTGACCCAATTATCGACGGATTTCACCTCACCAGAGTCCTGATGGACGGCGGTAGCAGCCTGAACCTGCTTTTTCAGGATACAGTGTGCAAAATGGGCATAGACCGCTCAAGGATTAAACCTACAAAGACGACCTTTAAAGGTGTCATACCGGGTGTAGAGGCCAGTTGTATGGGCTCAGTTACACTCGAAGTGGTCTTCGGATCCCCGGATAACTTCCGAAGCGAAGAGTTAATCTTCGACATCGTCCCTTTCCGCAGCGGCTATCATGCACTGCTCGGACGAACCGCATTTGCAAAGTTCAATGCGGTGCCACACTACGCATACCTCAAGCTCAAGATGCCAGGCCCTCGAGGAGTAATCACGGTCAATGGAAACACCGAACGCTCTCTCCGAACGGAGGAGCACACGGCGGCCTTCGCGGCGGAGGTACAAAGCAGCCTCTCTCAGCAATTCTCGAGTCCGGCCACTAAGCGTCCGGACACTGTCAAGCGCGCCCAGAGTAACCTACAACAAGACCGCCTGGCACGATTCAAGCACGCGTAGCAATCCGGCCCCAACCCCCGCCCTCGCGAAATCGCGAAGCTAGTATTACGCATACATAATTACGCTCTGGAGATACCATGGGCATATGGGGAGGTGCAAGACCACGACACGCCAAGAATGCGGCTCGACCGCACCAGGAGCTCCCGATTGTGTCATTCTTTTTCTTTTTTCCTTTTTTCTTCCTTTTTTCTTTTAGGACTCCGTCTTTGAGAAGTCCTGTCCGGCACTAGAATCGCCGAACTCACGATGCAACAGCCAGCGAAGCAGAAAACCACGTCAAGTGTTCAGGTGGTCTCTATTACGAGCATTATACCTGTTTTACAAACCATCCCGCAGCTTACCCTGGAGGGGGACATGTTAGATAGTCCCATCCCTTGCTTATCGCACTATTTGTATCGTTCTGCTCCCATTGCAGTACCTTTTTGAATAAACAATACATAGCTCTTGCTTATTATTTCTATACTTCCTTCATATATACATATGTTCATTTCATGACATGTTGCAACCGTACACTTTGGTACGGCCTACACACCAGGGGCTTAAGTATCCCAAAATTATGGTGTGATAAGTCCGAACACTTTCACAAGTGCGGCACCCCGAACTTATAGCATTATATGAATTGGCTCCGAATCATGTCTTGGGTCAATAGTTGGGTTTCCCGGCTCCCGTGTTTTGGTACCTTACGTTCCGCTATATCGGCTAAGGTAGCACCGGGAGAACCACTGCGATTGTGCCCTAGTTGAGCTGGGTCGAGCACCTCAGTGGAGAAAGCTAAAACTGACCATCATGATAGGGCGAGAGCCGGTCGCTGTTCGAGAGGTTTTTCTGGGTCCCTAAAGACTTATGCCGCTTAGAGCGAGGAACCGGAATTGTCCGGCCAAGGCGTGGATAGCGCCCTGAACTCGGTCTTCCGAATACTAGGGGCTTCGCCGAAATTTAAAATTATAGAATTCTATGGCTAAGTGAGAGTGTTCAAGCATTATAAGTCCGGTTGCCTTGTTCGTTGTGTTGAGCGCCTCCCTAGATGGACCCAAGAATGGGAACAAGAGTGCTCAAGTTTATCCCGAACACCCCAGCACTCGTGGCATGGGGGCTGAAGCCAATGACTTGCCATCTCTCAAATTTGATAAACGGCCGCACAGAAGGTAATATTTTAAATTAATAAGCATTGCTTAGCGCATATGAACAAGTTTTCAGCATACAGGATAACAAATGCGAGTTTATTCAAAAATTACATCCTTGGAGCACTCATCCGCTATTCGGCGGGCACCCTTCAGGAAGCCCTAATAGTACATTTCGGGCGTGCGATGCTCATGGCCCTTCGGTGGCCCGTCTGTCACAAGCCTCTCCGCATACAGCTTGCCCCAGTGCACTTTAGCACGGGCAAGGGCCCAACGGACACCTTCAATGCAGACGGAGCGCTTGATGACTTCAAGCCACGGACAGGCATCCACCAGCCGCTGCACCAAACCGAAGTAGCTCCCGGGCATGGCCTCCAATGGCCACAGCCGCGCTATAAGGCCCTTCATGGCCTGTTCGGCGACCTTGTGGATCTCGACCAGCTGCTTCAGCTGGTCGCTCAGGGGCATCGAATGTTCGGCCTCAGCATACTGAGACCAGAACGCCTTTTCCGTCGAGCTCCCCTCCTTGGCGCGGTAGAATGCGGCAGCATCAGACACACTACGGGGCAAATCTGCGAATGCTCCTGGAGAGCTCCGAATCCGGGTAAGTAATAGGTAATTCACTTTCACATGCTTGCTTTGCATAAAGAATGCCTTACCCGCCGCTATCTTCTTCAACGACTCAATTTCTTGGAGGGCTTTTTGGGCCTCGGCCTTAGCAGCTTTGGCACTTTCAAGAGCCGAGGCGAGCTCGGACTCTCGAGTCTTCGAGTCACGCTCCAAACCCTCGTGTTTTTCCATGAGAGCCTGGAGCTCTTGCCGTACCTTGGCCAGCTGCGCCTCCCCCTTCTCTCGCTCGGTGCGTTCCGCAGCCGCTTTGTTTTCGGCCACGGACACCGCTTCCTTCAGGGTCGCCACCTTGTTCGTGGCCCCTGCAGTACCCAAGTTATTCATGTTATTTTTTGCAACCAAAACCTTTTCTATAAGGTATTTCTTTCATAAGGTATTTCTTTCATAAGGTATTACTTACCTTCCTTGTCCTCGAGCTGCTTCTTGGCTTGTCCGAGCTCGTTCTCGGACCGCTCGAGGTTCTGCTTTAATGCATTGACCTCCATGATCGGTCGGCAGAGGTCGATCGCAGCCTGCATTCCCATATTGACATACTTATGTTAGACTCCTGCGTATATCTTTTTAGATCCTTAGTCCGGCTTTTCTTTCCGAACACCGAACTAAGCATCAAGGGCTACTCTCTATGCGGTTATATTTTTACATATTCTAAAACTTACCTCAAAGCCTGTTAGAAGGCTGGTGCAGGCTTCGGTCAGCCCGCTCTTGGCGGACTGAACTGTCCAGATCACCGCACTCATAACAATGCGGTGCTCCTCCTCGATGGAGGCGCTGTTGAGCGCCTCCAGTAAGCAATCCGGTGCCTCTGGTTGGACGGAGGACACCAGCGTCTTACCCTTCTTGTGAAGGATCTGCTGTCCAGACATCGGAACCACTGATGGTTCCGGCATGGAGTCTGGACGAGGGTCGGGCTTGGAGCCCCTGGGGGTCTTGCCCCCCGCGCGCCTAGAGTCCGGGAGGTTGCCTTGTGGCACCTCCTGCGCTACTTCCTCTTGACCAAGCCCCCCTTGGGTCCCCGCCGCGGCGTCGTCTGCAGCGTGAGGCGAGGAGGCGGTCGAAAGCAATGCGCTTTCCATTTCCGACGACCCCAGGGGCCCGCTCGATGAATCGGCGAACTCGCCCTTGGGCGGGCTGCACGGTTGTTCCACATTAGAGAACACTCTACAATAATAAAAAGCCATGGGTATCCGGACACTTTCGATCTCGCCAGGGGTTTGGCCCTTGTAGGACAATCCTCCTCCTTGTCGTCGACTTTGGTGGAGAAGTCCGGAGGAAGGGTTCTTCCCTTCTTGGACCCTCCGGCCTCCCTAGTTGGGGCGGCCTTCCTTTTCTTCTCCTCCCCAGTTGGGGGATGAGCTTCTTCTTCTTCCTCCTCGTCCTCAGGAGAAGATTCTGCTTCAGAATCGACAAGACTGGCGTCGGGAGCTCCTTGAGTTCCGTGGCCTCCTTCTTGGCCTTCTTCTCCGGCACCACATGGGGCGCCGGAGCCAGCAGCCCCATCAATCGGGCGTCCGCTGGGTCTTCTGGCAAAGGAGCCGGACAGTTAATCTGTCCGGATGTCTTCAGCCAGTCATGTCAAAGAATAGGGAGTTTTTAGATCCCACATAGAGTCAATCTATGAAAAAAGAGTCCGTAAAGGGTAAAATAACTTACCTCGCTGGCTTGACGCCGCGAGTTGTATCCGCGATCTTTGTTAGCGGATGCTGGGGCTTCGGCGCCCTTGAACAGCACCTTCCAGGCGTCTTCGTACGTAGTGTCGAAGAGCCGGCTCAATGTTCGGTGCTGTGCCGGGTCGAACTCCCACAAATTGAAAGCCCGTTGTTGGCAGGGGAGAATCCGGCGGATGAGCATCACCTGGATTACGTCGACAAGCCTGAGATTCTTGTCCATCAGGTTTCGGACGCATGTTTGGAGTCTGGATAGCACTTCCGAATAGCCCCACGTCAGGCTCGTCTCTTTCCATGACGAGAGCCGTGTGGGGAAGCCAGATCTAAATTCGGGGGCCGCCACCCATTCGGGGTCGCGTGGCTTGGTGATGTAGATCCACCCCGATTGCCACCCCTTTATTGTCTCCACAAAGGCACCCTCGAGCCATGGGACTTTGGCCATCTTGCCAACCATGGCGCCTTCGCACTCCGCTTGACGGCCGCCCACTACCTTCAGCCGGACGTTGAAGATCTTCAGCCATAAGCCGAAGTGGGGCTGGATGCAGAGGAAGGCCTCGCACACGACGATAAACGTCGAGATGTTGAGGACGAAATTCGGGGCCAGGTCGTGGAAGTCCAGGCCGTAGTAGAACTTGTGCCCCCGGACAAATGGGTGAAGTGGAAAACCTAGTCCGCGGAGGAAGTGGGGGAGGAACACCACCCTCTCATGGGGCCCAGGGGTTGGAATGAGCTGCCCTGCATCGGGCAGCCTGTGTGCGATGTTGTCGGACAAGTATCCGGCCTCCCGCAGTCTTTTGAAGTGCCCCTCCGTGACGGAGGAGGCCATCCACCTGCCTCCTCCTCCCGACATGGTTGGAGAAGGTTGAGGTGGGATGTGCGGACTTGGGCGCTGGAGCTCGAGTACGCGGAAATGGATAAGCAAAGGAGGAAGAAGGCGTAGGTGAAAAGGTGGATCCTTATCCCCTTATATGGACGGACGAAGCTATGCGTCCCCCACCAGCCTGGTAAAACTCGCTTATTTCCCAAGCGCTGTAATCAATGGCGCGAATGGGTTACCGACGTCCGTATTGATGAGAATCCCGGAATAAGGGGGCACGATCTATGCTTTGATAAGACGTGCCAAGGAAACCGCCTCGCTAAACGCGCTGAGGTGGAACAGTAAAAACGATTCGTATGAAGGCCTGGCCGTGGTGTGATGTCACGCCGCGGAATACGTCAGCAGATCTGTGCAAAAATTATTCTCTCTACGGTGTTATGTGGAACTTGTTTTGCAGAGCCGGACACTATCCTTGTGTTCAAAACCTTCTATGAAGTATTCGGAGGAGGAACCCGCCTCGCAATGCTGAAGACAATCAACGTGCCGGACTCGTCGTCATTGAAGCCTGGTTCAGGGGCTACTGAGGGAGTCCTGGACTAGGGGGTGTCCGGATAGCCGGACTATCGTCACGGCCGGACTCCAAGACTATGAAGATACAAGATTGAAGATTCCGTCCCGTGTCCGGATGGGACTTTCCTTGGCGTGGAAGGCAAGCTTGGCGATACGGATATGTAGATCTCCTACCATTGTAACCGACTACTGTAACCCTAACCTATACGGTGTCTATATAAACCGGAGGGTTTTAGTCCGTGGGGCGAACAACAATCATACCATAGGCTAGCTTCTAGGTTTAGCCTCCTTGATCTCGTGGTAGATCTACTCTTGTACTACCCATATCATCAATATTAATCAAGCAGGAGTAGGGTATTACCTCCATCGAGAGGGCCGAACCTGGGTAAAAACATCGTGTCCCTTGTCTCCTGTTATCATCCGCCTAGACGCACAGTTCGGGACCCCTACCGAGATCCGCGGTTTGACACCGCGGGGGACCTGTTCGGCACCACGGAGGGGGAACCCATCACTGGTGGCCATCTTCATCATCCCGGCGCTCTCCATGACGAGGAGGGAGTAGTTAACCCTCGGGGCTGATGGTATGTACCAGTAGCTATGTGTTTGATCTATCTCTCTCGTGTTCTCGACTTCACACGATCTTGATGTATCTTGTAGTTGGATCTTATGATGTTTCTCCCCCTCTACTCTCTTGTGATGAATTGAGTTTTCCTCTTGAAGTTATCTTATCGGATTGAGTCTTTAATGATTTGAGAACACTTGATGTATGTCTTGCCGTGTTTATCTGTGGTGACAATGGGATATCATTTGCCACTTGATGTATGTTTTGGTGATCAACTTGCGGTTTCCGCCCATGAACCTATGCATAGGGGTTGGCACACGTTCTTGACTCTCCGGTAGAAACTTTGGGGCACTCTTTGTAGTACTTTTGTGTTGGTTGGATGAATCTGAGATTGTGTGATGCATATCGTATAATCATGCCCACGGATACTTGAGGTGACAATGGAGTATCTAGGTGACATTAGGGTTTTGATTGATTTGTGTCTTAAGGTGTTATTCTAGTACGAACTCTTTTATAGATTGATCCGGAAGAATAGCTTTGAGGTGGTTTCGTACCCTACCATAATCTCTATGTTTGTTCTCCGCTATTAGTGGCTTTGGAGTGACTCTTTCTTGCATGTTGAGGGCTTGTTATATGATCTATCTATGTTATTATTGTTGAGAGAACTTGCACTAGCGAAAGTATGAACCCTAGGCCTTGTTTCCTATCATTGCAATACCGTTTACGCTCACTTTTATCATTACTTACCTTGCTGTTTTTATATTTTCAGATTGCAAATACCTATATCTACCATCCATATTGCACTTGTATCACCATCTCTTCGCCAAACTAGTGCACCTATACAATTTACCATTGTATTGGGTGTGTTGGGGACACAAGAGACTCTTTGTTATTTGGTTGCAAGGTTGTTTGAGAGAGACCATCTTCATCCTACGCCTCCTACGGATTGATAAACCTTAGGTCATCCACTTGAGGGAAATTTGCTACTGTCCTACAAACCTGTGCACTTGCAGGCCCAACAACGTCTACAAGAAGAAGGTTATGTAGTAGACATCATTGCGCTGTTTCCTGGAAGTCTTGCAAGCAGACCATCTTAACAAGGTTAACTATGGAAGCAGAACTCACAACATTAGACACTGCCACTGTTGAAGCAGAGTGGCTCCGTGAGCTCTTGATGAACTTACCTATGGTTCAAAAAACAATATCCCTATCGTGATGAACTTTGATAATCAAACTGTGATCGTCAAGATAAACAGTTCTAAGGACAATATGAAGTCCTCAAGGCATGTGAATAGGAGACTAAAATCTGTCAGAAAATTGAGGAACTCCGGAGTTATTACGTTGGATTATATCCAAACGTCAAAAAACTTGGCAGATCCCTTCACAAAGGGTCTATCACGTAATGTGATAGATAATGCATCGATGAAGATGGGTTTGAGACCTACCACATGAGTTGTCTATAGTGGTAATTGATACGTCTCCAACGTATCTATAATTTTCGATTGTTCCATGCTATATTATACTCCCTCCGTTCCTAGATATAGGGAGTATAGTTTTTGGCACGGAAATTAAAGAACGCACATGGAAGGAAAATTTCACAAGTTTTGAGTGAGATTACACATGACTAATTAACATGAGAAGATAGAGGAGCTTACATGATATAAGGAAATGTAATCAAATCCCTAAAAAAATTATCCAAACAAGTGGCGCAACGCAATACACCTTATATTTCGGACTTTTTCTCAAAAATCTATACACCTTATATCAAGGAACGGAGGGAGTATTCTCTTTTAAATGAATAATGGGCTTTATTATACACTTTTATATTATTTTTGGGACTAACCTATTAATCCGAGGCCCAACCCGTATTGCTATTTTTTTCCCTATTCCGGTGTTTCGAAGGAAAAGGATATCAAACGGAGTCCAAACGGAATGAAACCTTCGGGAACGTGATTTTCCGAACAAACGTGATCCAGAGAACTTGGAGTGGACGTAAAGCAACGAACGTGGAAGCCACGAGGTAGGGGGCGTGCCTACCCCCCTGGGCGCGCCCTCCACCCTCGTGTGGCCCATGTTACTCCACCGACGTACTTCTTCCTCCTATATATACCTATGTACCCTCAAACTACCAGCTACGGAGCCAAAACCCTAATTCCACCGCCGCAACCTTCTTTACCCGTGAGATCCCATCTTGGGGCCTTTTCTGGTGCTCCGCCATAGGGGGCATTGATCACGGAGGGCCTCTAGACCAGCACCATAGCCTCACCGATGATGTGTGAGTAGTTTACTTCAGACCTTCGGGTCCATAGTTATTAGCTAGATGGCTTCTTCTCTCTTTTTGGATCTCAATACCATGTTCTCCTCGATCTTCTTGGAGATCTATTCGATGTAATCTTCTTTTGCGGTGGGTTTGTCAAGATCCGATGAATTTGTGGGTTTATGATCAAGATTATATATGAACAATATTTGAATCTCCTCTGAATTCTTTTATGTATGATTGGTTATCTTTGCAAGTCTTTTCGAATTATCAGTTTGGTTTGGCCTACTAGATTGATATTTCTTGCAATGGGAGAAGTGCTTAGCTTTGGTTTCAATCTTGCGGTGTCCTTTCCCAGTGACAGCAGGGGCAGCAATGCACGTATTGTATTGTTGCCATCGAGGATAAAAAGATGGAGTTTACATCATATTGCATGAGTTTATTCTTTACATCATGTCATCTTTCTTAATGCGTTACTCTGTTCTTTATGAACTTAATACTCTAGATGCATGCTGGATAGCGGTCGACGTGTGGAGTAATAGTAGTAGATGCCGGCAGGAGTCGGTCTACTTGTCACGGATGTGATGCCTATATACATGATCATACCTAGATATTCTCATAACTATGCTCAATTCTATCAATTGCTTGACAGTAATTTGTTCACCCACCGTAATACTTATGCTCTTGAGAGAAGCCACTAGTGAAACCTATAGCCCCCGGGTCTATTTTCCATCATATTAATCTCCCTCAACAATCTATTTCTGGCACCGTTTATTTTTTATTTTTTTACTTTGCATCTTTATCATAAAAATACCAAAAATATTATCTTATCATATCTATCAGATCTCACTCTCGTAAGTGACCGTGAAGGGATTGACAACCCCTTTATCGCGTTGGTTGCAAGGTTCTTGTTTGTTTGTGTAGGTGTGTGGGACTCGCGCGTGGTCTCCTACTGGATTGATACCTTGGTTCTAAAAAACTGAGGGAAATACTTATGCTACTTTGCTGCATCACCCTTTCCTCTTCAAGGGAAAACCAACACAGTGCTCAAGAGGTAGCAAGAAGGATTTCTAGGGCCGTTGCCGGGGAATCTACGCACAAGTCAAGACCTACTAAGTAGCCATCACAAACTTATCTCGCTCGCATTACATTATTTGCCATTTGCCTCTCGTTTTCCTCTCCCCCACTTCACCCTTGCCGTTTTATTCACCCTCTCTTTTCTGTTCGCCTCTTTTCCATTTGCTTCTTGTTTGCTCGTGTGTTGGATTGCTTGCTTGTCAAGGCAATACTAAATTGTGTGACTTTACCAATACCAACAACAATGATTTTCTTAGCACTCCGATTGCTCCTCTTAGCGATACCGAATCTTGTGAAATCAATGCTGCTTCGTTGAATCTTGTTATGAAAGATCAATTCGCCGGCCTTCCTAGTGAAGATGCCGCTACCCATCTTAATAGCTTTATTGATTTGTGTGATATGCAAAAGAAGAAAGATGTGGACAATGATACTGTTAAATTGAAGCTATTTCCTTTTTCGCTTAGAGATCGTGCTAAAGCTTGGTTTTCTTCTTTGCCTAAAAGTAGTATTGATTCATGGAATAAGTGCAAAGATGCTTTTATCTCAAAGTATTTCCCTCCCGCTAAGATCATCTCTCTTAGGAACGATATTATGAATTTTAAACAACTCGATCATGAGCATGTTTCCCAATCTTGGGAAAGAATGAAATTAATGATTCGCAATTGCCCCACTCATGGTTTGAATTTATGGATGATGATACAAAATTTTTATGCCGGATTGAATTTTGCTTCTACAAATCTTTTATATTCGGCCGCGGGAGGCACTTTTATGGAAATCACTTTAGGAGAAGCTACTAAACTCCTAGATAATATTATGGTTAATTATTCCACTACAAGAAATATGTTAATACGTGACGGTACTTGTCCGTCACAAATGAGTGGAAAACTGTCATGGGTGCCCATGCATGACGGACTTGATGTCCGTCATGTATACCGCGTCATAATTTAACATCGTGCCTTCCTTGACGGTTCTTGACCATCATGGATCTACCCCAAGCCCGCCCATGCCCAAACCATTGTGACGGAACAAGCCATCATAGCCTGACGCCATGTTGGATTTTTGATTCGCCAATCGGAATGATGTGGCTGCCTACGTGGATACTACTTTTCGTCACAAAAATCGTCACGAATGTAGGCACAATTTAAATATGGTCCATCCAATTTCTTTCAGCCCAATTTTAACACAATATATCTTTTAGCCAATTTTGGCTCAAAGAGAAAGTAATTTCAAACAATTCACACAATATGCGGCCATCTATATATATTTTTCTCAAAAACATTATGTGTATGTACAACATATCAGTTTACAAATCCTTCATGTGATGATAATTTACAATAGAGATTCACTAAATATATCACACAAGAAGGTTAAGAAGCACTACAATCCAGTTTACATCAACAAAACATATAAACTTTCAAGGCTGCTGTTCAGGTTCTTCGTCGACTCTCCTGATGGCAACTATCATGTCATGGCGAGGATTATGGTGGGTAGCACTATGTACCCCACTACCCAATCATACCTAGCATATCTAAAAGAACATTAGATTTTTATAGATTCATAGATAGTAGAGGCAAGAGTATTACAACAAGTGTAAAAATGTATTACAATGTCCACTTGGCCAGTATTGAGAGTACTATTACTCATAAGAGGAAAAATAATGAAATGAAACAAACTAGTAAATTTGTATAGAAGGTGACAAGAACTACAAATATAATTTATTACATGGATTACAAATTACTTCATGGTTATTAAGGTACAAGCTAAATCATAAAACATGAACAACAACATCAAGTGTTATTATGAACTGGATCACCTTGCAACACCCAAATGGTCTCGTCTACCCACTTGACCGGCATAGTATTGTTATTTATAACAGGAAACAATAATGAAAGGAACCAGTATACATGTATACAAGACAACAATAAGAACAAGAAATCAGAGAAAGAGAGTCAAGTCATAGTGAAATCAAGGACATAAGAGAGAAGATAAATTGGACTGTTTTCATATAAAATCAAGGTTCATAAATGTGCAGAGATATTCAGTGGTGGACGTTGCTGAGGACCATAATTATTTTTGTATACACTAGTTAACTGCCGGTGCGTTGCAATGGGAATATACTTATTTTAATTGTTCATACATCTTCTAGTTGTTCAACACCAATCTTGTCTAACATATATTTTTAGGATCCTGATGCACATTAGACAGATGTAAAAAAAAATCTTCCTCTCCACACACTATCTCAGCCATACAAATCCATGTTCGTAGTTCCCTTTCCACCCCCATTCACACACACTTTGAATTTAAAACACATAACCATCCAGCTGGCATATATTTCACAATGTGCTTATCTTGACAAGGCATGTCTACCATTTTCAATTTTGTCACGTAAACTTCCCCCTCTCCCTCTCTCCTTTCCCCCCTTCAACCCTCAATTACTCAACAGATTCAGACATTTTGATGTGCAGGAACATATTTTATTAATTTTATGGTACCCCAAATTCATATATTTGTTGAATTGACACACACATGTTTGACGACCAATTTTATGGAGAAAAAAAAACTAACACACGAGACGAACAACCAAATGGATATTTTGTATTCCTTTTCATATGTTTGGTAGCATGGTAATATGCGTAGGCATTTATTGTTCCTTTTTATTTGACAATTGCTTACAGATCTTAATGACATGAGACTGATTAACATCACAAGTCTAAAAAAACTATGTTGATACCAAATATACTTTCAAGTGGTAGTTGAGATCTCATAATCCACAAAGGATCAAACAATAATGCTAAATAAGACACTTATTCTCAATGTTCACTTACATGACGTGGGGCGACCTTCATACTGTAACTTTTCTACAACGTTTTTCTAAGATAATTAAAAAAATATCTGGGTGTATTAATAAATGAGGCAAATATGTGTAGAAAGCACATCGGAACTGCTATTCTAGACGCACAACAAAAATCCAAAATAGCCTTCTCAAAAAAATCTTTTAGTTTAGCGCACTACTGCATTGAGAAATCTTTTTACATATGTTGAGAGACTACACAAATATGGTTTTGTACTTAAAGAGGTACCACGACTATCTAGTCTAGATCAGTTATGATCCTAGCCTATCGCAGTCGGATTTAGGTGATGAGTGCATATGTACTCATCATTCCATTGATTCAATTTTTTCCTGGATTATATCCTTAATTGCTGGCTAACAAGAAAAGGTAGATATCTAGCAAGTGTACTCAGTTTGCTGTGTTGTCTAGTGAAAGATAGAAAGAATGTTTCCTTACCAACATATTCCCAATTTCTCTTGATGTCATCAACGCCAACAAAGTGAAAGCTTCTAGAATAAACCAACTCTGTGGATCTGACATGTAAATCCTCCTGGGGAGTTACAGTCCACTATGCTATCATGAGCCCGTACTGTTACATGAAGCAGAGAGGTGAGTTTTAAAGATTGATATGCATGGATCATACCTAACCTTTACTTGCGTGAATCGAGCAGTACAATGTAACTGAAATCATGATGTGCAATTTGTAGAATGAATGGTTTCAGTATTCCGTTGTCAATGTCAACCAATCAAATCAGCGCACCATTCACAGAGCGCCGGGTCAAATCAACATTTTACTTTCTTCATCTCCTCTATCTGCATGTATATTAGCATTGTGTTTCAAACACACATAGCCACGCACCCTTTAGCATCAGGATTACAATAATCAAAGGATACCAGATTCAGCAAAAGGTTGTACATGCATCAGGCTATACTGTGTATCAGACAATGGGTGATGACATGTGCACAACACGTCCGGCCGGCGGCAGGTAGACGCATCAACCTCGTTCCTGCACATCAAGCCAACTGTGGCATGGCTTCTACAGGATCTCTCCTTCGGTGCGGGGACCTTTGGGTGGGGCTGCGATGCCTCACGATGGTGGAAACCAGGCACATCTGCCAAGGCGCCAAATATCTTTGTGAATATAAGAAGGATTCAGTCCAACTAAATCATAATCTGTTTATATAGAAGTAATAATAAATCTGTTTATACACAAGGAGCAGAAATCGTAATCCTAGCCAAAAGTAAGGAAAAGGGAAACCAATTTGCCGCATGCTAAGTAAGCTCCAAACCTCTACAACAGATGAAAGAAGATCGGAATTTGATTATGAAATATCGGGTAGTGTACTCGAACGACTACCTATGCATTGTAAGGGCGTACGTAAGCTAGAAGAGGGAAGCAGGCGACATTTCCTCTGTAGGAATCCACGACCACAACGTCAGCCAGAGGCGACAAAAGAACTTGGAAGGGGGTCGCGTGGCAGCACAAGGCCACGATTTTGAGGAAGCCATCGGGAAAGGTGGGAGCCGCGCTGGTAACCAGTGGTGACTAGGGTTCGCTGGTGCTTCCAGCCATCTTAATAGACCTCCTTCCACCGCACGGCCGCTCCACTTCAACAAGGCCGACGTCGGGGTTGTGTTCCGTGTCAGATCTGCGCGCCCCAAAATGCCACTGCGATTGCAGCTAGTGGTAGTGGTAGTGGTAGTGGACGAGGTTGAGGAGATTCCGGATAAGAGAAAGGGCGCAGGTGGGGAGGTGGAGGAACGAGGGATCGCCGGGACGGTGAGGGTGCGGAGGAGGGATAAGGGGATCGATGGTGAGGGATAAGATGAGGGGGCCGCGGCGAGGGGAGAAAGAGACTGGGGAGGGGAGTTTTAGGGTTGGCTTTTATACATGAATGGTTTGGGCGGGCTCGGAGTGGGTTTGTGGTGCTGTACTGGACCGTCGATGATGTTTTTGGAGACATCACCAGAAATTTGTCATGGATTAACAGATTTCTTGTAGTGTTTTCAATGTCACGTAGAAAGATCTACTAGTAAAAAGGTGCATGCGATAGAAGAAATTAATGTTTTGAGTGAAAAGATGGATGAACTTATGAAATTATTTACTAATAAAAGTGTTCCCTCTGATCCTAATGATGTACCTTTGTCTACCTTGATTTAGAATAATAATGAATCTATGGATGTGAATTTTGTTGGTAGGAATAATTTTGGTAACAACACATATAGAGGAAACTTTAATCCTAGGCCGTTCCCTAGTAATTCCTTCAATAATTATGGTAATTCCTACAAAAATTCTTACGGAAATTTTAATAAGATGCCCTCTGAATTTGAGAATAGTGTAAAATTTTTATGATCTCTCAAAAGAATTTCAATGCTCTGCTTGAAGAAAAATTGCTTAAAGTTGATGATTTGGCTAGGAACGTTGATAGAATTTCTCTTGATGTTGATTCTTTGAAACTTAGATCTATTCCACCTAAGCATGATGTCAATGAGTCTCTCAAGGCCATGAGAATTTCCATTGATGAATGCAAAGAAAGAACCGCTAGGATGTGTGCTAAGAAAGATTGCTTTATAAAAGCGTGTTCTTCTAGTTTCTATGATAATAAAGATGAAGATCTAAAAGTTATTGTTGTTTCTCCTATTAAACCTTTGTTTTGCAATATGAATCTTGATAGTGACGGGACTAAAGATGAGTTACCCTTACCTAGAAGGCATTCCAAAAATTCGGAGTTTTTAGATCTTGATGCAAAAATTGGTAAAAGTGGGGTTGAAGAAGTCAAAACTTTAGATATTAATGAACCCACTATTTTGGATTTCAAGGAATTAAATTATGATAGTTGCTCCTTGATAGATTGTAATTCCTTGTTGCAATCTGTGCTAAATTCTCCTCATGCTTATAGTCAAAATAAAGCTTTTACTAAACATATCGTTGATGCTTTGGTGCAATCCTATGAAGAAAAACTTGAGTTGGAAGTTTCTATCCCTAGAAAAATTTATGATGAGTGGGAACCTACTATTAAAATTAAAATTAAAGATCATGAATGCTATGCTTTGTGTGATTTGGGTGCTAGTGTTTCCACGATTCCAAAAACCTTGTGTGATTTGCTAGGATTCCGTGAATTTGATGATTGTTCTTTAAACTAGCACCTTGCGGATTCCACTATTAAGAAACCTATGGGAAAAATTAATGATGTTCTTATTGTTGCAAATAGGAACTATGTGCCCGTACATTTTATTGTTCTTGGCATAGATTGCAATCCTTCATGTCCTATTATTCTTGGTAGACCTTTCCTTAGAACGATTGGCGCAATTATTGATATGAAGGAAGGGAATATTAGATTCCAATTTCCATTAAGGAAAGGTATGGAACACTTTCATAAAAAGAAAATAAAATTACCATAAGAATCTATTATGCGAGCTACTTATGTATTTCCTACTAAAGATGGCAATACCTAGATCTATCCTTGGTTTTATGCCTAGCTAGGGGCGTTAAATGATAGCGCTTGTTGGGAGGCAACCCAATTTTAGTTTTTGGCTTTTTACTTATGTTTAGGTATAAATATTTGATCTAGCCTCTAGTTAGATTTGTTTTTATGTTTTAATTAGTGTTTGTGCCAAGTTAAACCCATAGGATCTTCTTGGATGATACTTATTTGATCTTGCTGAAAATTCCAGAAACTTTCTGTTCACGAAAACAATTGTTTAAATTCACCAGAACGTGGTAAATTACTGATTCCTATTACAGAAGATAAATAAACAAATTTTCTAGGTCGTCCTATTTTTGTAGAATTTTTTGAGTTCCAGAAGTTTGCGTTAGTTACAGATTAATACAGACTGTTCTGTTTTTGACAGATTCTGTTTTTCTTGTGTTGTTTGCTTATTTTGATGAATCTATGGCTAGTAAAAGAGTTTATAAACCACAGAGAAGTTACAGTAGGTTTAACACCATTATAAATAAAGAATGAATTCAATAAAGTATCTTGAAGTGGTGTTTTGTTTTCTTTCGCTAACGAAGCTTACGAGATTTTCTGTTGAGTTTTGTGTTGTGAAGTTTTCAAGTTTTGGGTAAAGATTTCATGGATTATGGAACAAGAAGTGGCAAGAGCCTAAGCTTGGGGATTCCCATGGCACCCCAAGATAATACAAGGACACCAAAAAGCCATATCTTGGGGATGCCCCGGAAGGCATCCCCTCTTTCGTCTTCGTCCATCGGTAACTTTACTTGGAGCTATATTTTTATTCACCACATGATATGTGTTTTGCTCGGAGCGTCTTGTATGATTTGAGTCTTAGCTTTTTAGTTTACCACAATCTTCCTTGATGTACACACCTTTTTGAGAGAAACACACATGATTCCTAATTATTAGAATACTCTATGTGCTTCACTTATATCTTTTGAGTTATATAGTTTTTTGCTCTAGTGCTTCACTTAAATCTTTTAGAGCACGGTGGTGGAATTGTTTTATAGAAACTTTTGTTCTCTCATGCTTCACTTATATTATTTTGAGAGTCCTACAAACAGCATGGTAATTTGCTTTAATCATAAAAATATGCTAGGTATGCATTGTTAGTAAAAGAACTCTCTTATAAGTGTGTTGAATAATAAGAGAAGTATGGTGCCTGATGATCGTTTTGAGATATGGAGGTAGTAATATTAAAGTTGTGCTAGTTGAGTAGTTGTCAAATGGAGAAATACTTGTGTTAAAGTTTGCAAATCCCGTGGCATGCACGTATGGTAAACGTTATGTAACAAATTTGAAACATGAGGTGTTCTTTGATTGTCCTCCTTATGAGTGGCGGTCGGGGACGAGCGATGATCTTTTCCTACCAATCTATCCCCCTAAGAGAATGCGTGTAGTGCTTGATTTTTGATGACTTATAGATTTTTGCAATAAGTATGTGAGTTCTTTATGACTAATGTTGATTCTATGGATTATACGCACTCCTACCGGTACCGTGCATTGCCCTTTCTCACCTTAAGAGTTGGTGCAAACTTCGCCGGTGCATCCAAACACCATGATAAGATGCACTCTATCACACATAAACCTCCTTATATCTTCCTCAAAACAGCCACCATACCTACCTATTATGGCATTTCCATAGCCATTCCGAGATATATTGCCATGCAACTTTCCACCGTTCCGTTTCCTTTTTATGACACGCTCATCATTGTCATATTGCTATGCATGATCATGTAGTTTACATCGTATTTGTGGCAAAGCCACCATGCATAATTTTTTATACATGTCACTCTTGATTCATTGCTTATCCCGGTACACCGCCGGAGGCATTCATATAGAGTCATACTTTGTTCTAGTATCGAGCTGTAATCATTTAGTTGTAAATAAATAGAAGTGTGATGATCATCATTCATAGAGCATTGTCCCAATAAAATAAGGGGGACAAAGGCCAAAAAAATAAAGGCCCAAAAAAATATAAATAAAAAGGGGCAATGCTACTATCCTTTTTCTACACTTGTGCATCAAAGTAGCACCATGATCCTTATGATAGATAGTCTCTTGTTTTGTCACTTTCATATACTGGTGGGAATTTTTCATTATAGAACTTGGCTTGTATATTCCAACAATGGGCTTCCTCAAATGCCCTAGGTCTTCGTGAGCAATCAAGTTGGATGCACACCCACTTAGTTTCTTTTGTTGAGCTTTCATACATTTATAGATCTAGTGCATTCGTTGCATGTAAATCCCTACTCCTCACATTAACATCAATTGATGGGCATCTCCATAGCCCGTTGATTAGCCGCGTTGATGTGAGACTTTCTCCTTTTTTTGTCTTCTCCACATAACCCCCATCATTATATTCTATTCCACCCATAAGTACTATGTCCATGGCTCACGCTCATGTATTGCGTGAAAGTTGAAAAGGTTAGAGATTAGTAAAGTATGAAAAAATTGCTTGGCTTGTCATCAGAGTTGTGCATGATGAACTTTCTTTGGCCATTTATTTTGAGAAGACATAATTGCTTAGTTAGTATGCTTGAAGTATTATTATTTTTATGTCAATATCAAACTTTTATCTTGAATCTTTCGGATCTGAATATTCATACCACGAATAGGAGAATTACATTGAAAATTATGCCAAGTATCACTCCACATGAAAAATTCTGTTTTTATCATTTACCTACTCGAGGACGAGCAGGAATTAAGCTTGGTGATGCTTGATACCTCTCCAGCGTATCTACAATTTTTTATTGTTCCATGCTATATTATATTCTGTTTTAAATGAATAATGGGATTTATTATACACTTTTATATTATTTTTGGGGCTAACCTATTAACCGGAGGCCCAGCCCATATTGCTGTTTTTTGGCCTATTTCAGTGTTCTGAAGGAAAAGGATATCAAACGGAGTCCAAACGGAATTAAACCTTCGGGAACGTGATTTTCGGAACAAACGTGATCCAGAGAACTTGGAGTGGACATAAAGCAACAAACGTGGAAGCCACGAGGTAGGGGGGCGCGCCTACCCCCCTGGGTTTGTCGATATCCGATGAATTGTGGGTTTATGATCAAGATTATCTATGAACAATATTTGAATCTCCTCTGAATTCTTTTATGTATGATTGGTTATCTTTGCAAGTCTCCTCGAATTATCAGTTTGGTTTGGCCTACTAGATTGTTCTTTCTTGCAATGGGAGAAGTGCTTAGCTTTGGGTTCAATCTTGCGGTGTCCTTTCCAAGTGACAGCAGGGGCAGCAAGGCACGTATTGTATTGTTGCCATCGAGGATAAAAAGATGGAGTTTACATCATATTGCATGAGTTTATTCCTCTACTTCATGTCATCTTTCTTAATGCGTTACTCTGTTCTTTATGAACTTAATACTCTAGATGCATGCTAGATAGCGGTCGACGTGTGGAGTCGGTCTACTTGTCACGGATGTGATGCCTATATACATGATCATACCTAGATATTCTCATAACTATGCTCAATTCTATCAATTGCTTGACAGTAATTTGTTCACCCACCGTAATACTTATGCTCTTGAGAGAAGCCACTAGTGAAACCTATAGCCCCCGGGTCTATTTTCCATCATATTAATCTCCCGTCAACAAGCTATTTCTGGCACCGTTTATTTTTGCTTTCTTTTACTTTGCATCTTTATCATAAAAATACCAAAAATGTTATCTTATCATATCTATCAGATCTCACTCTCGTAAGTGACCGTGAAGAGATTGACAACCCCTTTATCGTGTTGGTTGTGAGGTTCTTGTTTGTTTGTGTAGGTGCGTGGGACTCGCGCGTGGTCTCCTACTGGATTGATACCTTGGTTCTCAAAAACTGAGGGAAATACTTAGGCTACTTTGCTGCATCACTCTTTCCTCTTCAAGGGAAACCAACGCAGTGCTCAAGAGGTAGGAGTAACCCACTCTATGTGATCGGAGATCCCGTGAAGTAGAAGTGGGAGACAAGCTGTTGGTCAGCTAGGAGGAGAGTATCCCTATATTAATTATCCCACTCCGTGAAGATGCAATACTCTCCTGATCTGCATGGCAGGTTGATACTTATCTTAATGTGTTCCAAGTAGCTTATTCGGGTAAGCAGAGATGTTGTTCTGCAGAACATCTCCTGAGGAACACACCTATATGAATTTGACTGTTAACATCATAGTCTGTGAGTTTGGGTGTTCTCTAATAAATTCATGAAAGGCCCTGGAGTATGACGTATACACTCCACCCGCGGGGAAGCCTTGCGGCAGCCCAGCATCGGTCAAGAATTTGTGTGAAACTAGTTTCACAGAAAACTTGTAGTTCAAGGCATAGTCCACTATTCAAGTTGTGATCTAGTGTAGCATAAAACTCAAAGTGGAAGTTCAACTTCACAGTCTACACTAAGCACCAGTATATAAACAATGTTTTGGAACTAAATGATGAGATGTGCCAATGAGACTTTGTGGTGGATTGTTGGAATTTTGCTAGTAGGCCTTTGGCCCAAAGCCCAACTAAAATTCTAAAATTCTCTTGGCCAATTCATGCACACATGTGAGTGGAGTGAGTGAGACTAGAGTTTAGTCCCACCACGGAAGTTGTGAGAGACTTGCACCTCTTTATAAGGTGAGCTCTTCTACCAATTGTATGAGCATGAGAAGAGGAGACCTACACGCGCGCTCCTCCTCCTCGCTTGCCTCGCCACGCCACGCTCGCCTCGTCACGACGCGCCGCGGGTTGCGGGATTGAGCCGAGCCAGGGACAGAGGTATGCACATTGAGGGAGTCCTGGATTAGGGGCTGTCCGGATAGCCGAACTATCACCGTTGGCCGGACTCCTGGGCTATGAAGATACAAGATTGAAGACTTCGTCCCGTGTCCGGATGGGACTTTCCTTGGCGTGGAAGGCAAGCTTGGCGATACGGATATGTAGATCTCCTACCGTTGTAACCGACTCTGTGTAACGCTAACCCTATCCGGTGTCTATATAAACCGGAAGGTTTTAGTCCGTAGGACGAACCACAATCATACCATAGGCTAGCTTCTAGGGTTTAGCCTCTCTGATCTCGTGGTAGATCCACTCTTGTACTACCCATATCATCAATATTAATCAAGCAGGAGTAGGGTTTTACCTCCATCGAGAGGGCCTGAACCTGGGTAAAAACGTCGTGTCCCTTGTCTCCTGTTACCATCCGCCTAGACCTGATTCGGGACCCCCTACCGAGATCCGCCGGTTTCACACCGACATTGGTGCTTTCATTGAGAGTTTCTCGTATGTCGTCATCCTTAGGCCCAATGGCTCCTTCGATCATCAACAACGACGCGGTCCAGGTGAGACTTTTCTCCCTAGACAGATCTTCAGATTGGCGGCTTTGCCTGCGGGCCAATTCACTTGGCCATCCGAGCAAATCGAAGCTACGCCCTGGCCATCAGGTCAGATTTGGGAGTTTGAACTACACGGCCGACATCCGCGGAGACTTGATCTTCGACGGATTCGAGCCACAGCCAAGCGCGCCAAGACTTGTCTCGATGGGCACGATCTAGCTCTGCCGCGAAGGCCTCGAGGTCAGGCGCAAGCATCCGCTCCGACCCTTAGCTCGGGCCGACTCCGCCGATCAAGGACGAGTGGCTGGACACCGCCTCGGGGCTACGATCTCTACGGCGATTAAGCCGAACTCCATCCCTGTCCTTTGCGAAGACCGTGACTCAAAGGTGCCGGACTCCTCTCCGGACTCCGAACCCTCCGCCCCCCAATCGAATCCAATTGGGCGCCCGTTATGGAGTTCATCGCGCGGACATCTTTCAGACTCGCCCTTTGGCGACATCCTGAATTCACTAAAGTCTCTCTTTATCCGAGAGCCCTGGCCGGACTATGGTCAGGAAGGTTGGGATGCGGATGACGAAGAAATTCAACGCCCACCCACCACCCACTTTGTAGCCACTGTCAATGATTTAACCGACATGCTCGACTTCGACTCCGACGACATCGACGGTATGGACGACGATGCTGGAGACGACCAAGAACCAGCGCCTACAGGGCACTGGAAGGCCACCTCGTCATACGACATTTACATGGTGGACATCCCAAAATATGGGAACGGCGATGGAACAGCGTAGGATGACCCCTCCAAGAAACAGTCCAAGCGCCGGCGTCAACGGCGTCGCTCTAAATCCTGCCACAGCAAAAACGGTGATTCCGGCACGGGAGATAATAACACCCCGGACAGTGCCGAAGACAACCCCCTACAGCAGGATTCAGCACAGGAGGAGGGAGAAGCCAGCCCTCAGGATAGAGCGGCAGACAGGGAAGTGGAGGATGATAATTATATGCCTCCCTCCGAAGATGAGGCAAGCCTAGACGACGACGAATTTTTCGTGCCTGAGGATCCCGTCGAACAGGAGCGTTTCAAACGCAGGCTTATGGCCACGGCAAGCAACCTCAAGAAAAAGCAGCAGCAGCTTAGAGCTGACCAAGACTTGCTAGGCGCGGATGGACTAAAGTCCTTGCAGCCAAGAGTACGAACTCGAACGCCTCCAAGAGATACCCAAAACGCAGGTTGCTACCCCAATTAGAGGAAGCAGCACCCAAACCTACATCACCGTGCATGATCCGCCGACCGCCACCCGTGGTCGCGAAGAGAGGCCTCTAGACCCTCCATTCAAGCCGCACTCGACATCGCCGAACAGTACCAAGGCACGGGGAAACGTGCCAGACCTGCGAGACATATTGGAGGACAAGGCAAGGCAAACAAGATCGATCTACGGATCGCGTGGGCGCCCCACAACACACGGCGATAACCGTCATGCGGATACAACAATTCGGCTGGGCAATAACATGAGACAAAGCTCATTTGAGCTGCGTCGTGATATAGCTCAATCTGAGGCGCCGCGACACCCACTATGCTTCACACGAAGTGATGGATCATCAAATCCCCGAGGATTTCAAACCCGTAAACATTGAATCATACGATGGCACAACAGATCCTGCGGTTTGGATCGAGGACTACCTCCTCCATATCCACATGGCCCGCGGTGATGATCTACACGCCATCAAATACCTCCCACTCAAGCTTAAAGGACCAGCTCGGCATTGGCTTAACAGCCTGCCAGCAGAATCAATTGGTTGTTGGGAGGACCTGGAAGCCGCATTCCTTGATAACTTCCAGGGCACATATGTGCGACCACCAGACGCCGATGACCTCAGCCACATAATTCAGCAGCCAGAAGAATCGGCCAGAAAATTCTGGACACGGTTCCTAACCAAGAAAAATCAAATCGTTGACTATCCGGATGCAGAGGCCCATGCAGCCTTCAAACATAACATCCGCGACAAGTGGCTTGCCCGGCACCTAGGACAGGAAAAGCCGAAATCCATGGCAGCCCTCACAACGCTCACGACCCGCTTTTGCGCGGGAGAGGACAACTGGCTAGCTCGTAGCAACAACTTGACCAAAAACCCTGGTAGTTCGGATACCAAGGACAGTAATGGCAGGTCGCGTCGCAACAAGCACAAGCGCCGCATTAACGGCGATAATGCTGAAGATACGGCAGTCAATGCCGGATTCAGAGGCTCTAAACCCGGTCAGCGGAAAAAGCCGTTCAAAAGAAATACTCAGGGCCCGTCCAATCTGGACCGAATACTCGATCGCTCGTGCCAAATACATGGCACCCCCGAAAAACCAGCCAACCACACCAACAGGGATTGTTGGGTCTTCAAACAGGCAGGCAAGTTAAATGCCGAACTCAATGACAAGGGGCTGCATAGCGATGACGAGGAGGAGCCCCGGCCGCCGAACAATAGAGGACAGAAGGGCTTCCCCCCACAAGTGCGGACGGTGAACATGATATACGCAACCCACATACCCAAAAGGGAGCGGAAGCGTGCACTAAGGGACGTATATGCGATGGAGCCAGTCGCCCCAAAGTTCAACCCATGGTCCTCCTGCCCGATCAACTTTGATCGAAGGGACCACCCCACTAGCATCCGCCACGGCGGATTCGCCGCATTGGTTATTGACCCAATCATCGACGGATTTCACCTCACTAGAGTCCTGATGGACGGCGGTAGCAGCCTGAACCTTCCCTATCAGGATACACTGCGCAAAATGGGCATAGACCCCTCAAGGATTAAACCCACAAAGACGACCTTTAAAGGCGTAATACCAGGTGTAGATGCCAATTGTACAGGCTCAGTTACACTCGAAGTGGTCTTCGGATCCCCGGATAACTTCCGAAGCGAAGAGTTAATCTTCGACATAGTCCCGTTCCGCAGCGGCTATCACACACTACTTGGACGAACCGCATTTGCAAAGTTCAATGCGGTGCCGCACTACGCATACCTCAAGTTCAAGATGCCAGGCCCACGAGGAGTAATCACGGTCAATGGAAACACCGAACGCTCTCTCCGAACGGAGGAGCATACGGCGGCCCTCGCGACGGAGGTGCAAAGCAGCCTCTCACAACAATTCTCGAGTTCGGCTACTAAACGTCCGGGCACCGTCAAGCGTGCCCGGAGTAATCTACAACAAGACCGCCTGGCACGATCCGAGCACGCGTAGCAATCCGGCCCCAACCCCAGCCCTCGCGAAATTGCGAAGCCAGTACTACGCGTACATAACTACACTCTGGAGATACCATGGGCATAAGGGGAGGGGCACGACCACGGCACGCCCAGAATGCGGCTCAACCGCACCAGGGGCTCCCGATTGTGTCATTCTTTTTCTTTCTTCTTTTCTCATACTTTCAGGACTGCATTTTCCAGAAGCCCTGTCCGGCACTAGAATTGCCGAACTCACGATGCAACAGCCAGGGAAGCAGAAAGCTACGTCGAGTGTCCAGGTGGTCTCTACTACGAGCATTATACCTGTTTTACATACCATCCCGCAGCTTACCCCTGGAGGGGGACATGTTAAATAGTCCCATCCCTTGCTTATCGCACTATTTGTATCGTTCTGCTTTCATTGCAGTACCTTTTTGAATAAACAATACATAGCTTTTGCCTATTATTGCACTCCTTTCTTTATCTATATATATGTTCATTCATGACATGTTGCACCCGTACACTTTGGTACGGCCAATACACCAGGGGCTTAAGTACCCCAAAATATGGTGTGATAAGTCCGAACACTTTCACAAGTGCGGCACCCCGAACTTATAGCATTATATGCATCGGCTCCGAATCATGTCTTGGGTCAATAGTTGGATTTGCCCGGCTCCCATGTTTTGGTACCTTGCATTCCGTTATATCGGCTAAGGTAGCGCTGGGAGAACCACTGCGATTGTGCCCCGGTTGAGCTAGGTTGAGCACCTCAGTGGAGAAAGCTAAAACTGACCGTCATGATAGGGCGAGAGCCGGTCGTTGTTCAAGAGGTTTTTTTGGGTCCCTAAAGACTTATGCCGCTTAGAGCGAGAAGTCGGCATTGTCCGGCCAAGGCGTGGATAGCGCCCCGAACTCGGTCTTCCGAATACTAGGGGCTTCGCCGAAATTTAAAATTATAGAATTCTATGGCTAAGTGAGAGTGTTCAAGCACTATAGTCCGGTTGCCTTGTTCGTTGCGTTGAGTGCCTCCCTCGAAGGACCCAAGAATGGGAACAAGAGCGCTCAAGTTTATCCCGAACACCCCAGTACTCGTGGCATGGGGGCTGAAGCCAACGACTTGCCATCTCTCAAATTTGATAAACGGCCGCACAGAAGGTAATATTTTAAATTCACAAGTTTTCAGCGTACAGGATAACAAATGCGAGTCTATTAAAAAATTACATCTTTGGAGCATTCACCCGCTATAAGGCGGGCACCCTTCAGGACGCCCTCATAGTACATTTCGGGCTTGCGATGCTCCTTGCCCTTCGGTGGCCCGTCCGTCACAAGCTTCTCAGCATCCAGCTTGCCCCAGTGCACTTTAGCACGGGCAAGGGCCCGACGGGCACCTTCAATGCAGACGGAGTGCTTGATGACTTCAATCCATGGACAGGCGTCCACCAGCCGCCGCAGACTAGCCCGGTAGCTCCGGGCATGGCTTCCAATGGCCATAGCCGAATTATGAGGCCCTTCATGGCCTGTTCGGCGACCATGTGGAGCTCGACCAGCTGCTTCAGCTGGTCGCTCAGGGGCACCGAATGTACGGCCTCAGCATACTGAGACCAGAACACCTTTTCCGTCGAGCTCCCCTCCTTGGCACGGTAGAACGCGGTAGCATCAGACACACTACGGGGCAGATCTGCGAATGCTCCTGGAGAGCTCCGGATTCGGGTAAGTAATAGATAATCCACTTTCACATGCTTGCTTTGCATAAAGAATACCTTACCCGCCACTATCTTCTTTAATGATTCAATTTCCTGGAGGGCTTTTTGGGCTTCGGCCTTAGCGGCTTTGGCACTCTCAAGAGCCGAGGCGAGCTTGGACTCTCGAGTCTTCGAGACACGCTCCAAACTCTCGTGTTTTTCCACGAGAGCCTGGAGCTCTTTCCGCACCTCCGTCACCCGCACCTCCTGCTTCTCTCGCTCGGTGCGCTCTGCGGCCACTTTGCTTTCAGCCGTGGACAACGCTTCCTTCTGGGTCGCCACCTCGTTCGTGGCCCCTACAATACCCACGTTAATCCTATCATTTTTGCAACCAAATCCTTTCTATAAGGTATTACTTTAATAAGGTATTACTTACCTTCCTTGTCCTCGAGCTGCTTCTTGGCAAGGCCGAGCTGGTTCTCGGACCGCTCGAGGCTCTGCTTCAATGCATGGACCTCCGCAGTCAGTGCGGCAGAGGTCAGCAGCGCAGCCTGCATTCCCATATTAACATACTTATGTTAGACTCCTGCGAATATCTTTTTAGATCCTCAGTCCGACTTTTCTTTCCGAACACCGAACTAAGCATCAGGGGCTACTGTCTATGCGGTAATATTTTTACATATTCTGAACATACCTCAAAGCCTGTTAGAAGGCTGGTACAGGCTTCAGCCAGCCCGCTCTTGGCGGACTGAACTTTCTGGATCACCACACTCATAACAGTGCGGTGCTCCTCGTCGATGGAGGCGCCGTTAAGCGCCTCCAGCAAGCTATCCGGTGCCTCCGGATGGACGGAGGTCACCGGCGTCGCAGTCTTGCCCTTCTTGCGAAGGGGCTGCTTGCCGGACTTCGAACCACTGAAGGTTCCGGTACAGAGTCCGGCACAGGGCGGGACTTAGAGCCCTCTAGGGTCTCGCCCCCTTTGCGCCCGGAGTCCGGGAGGTCGCCTTGCGGCGCCTCCAGGACCACCTCCTCCTGGCTGAGCCCCTTTTGGGACTCCACCGCGGTGTGGTCTGCGTCACGAAGAGAGGAGGCGGTCAGAAGTGAAGTGCTATTCACATCCGACGAATCCAGGGAGCCGCTCGACGAAGCTGCGAGCTCGTCCTTGGGCGGGCTACATGGTTATATTCGGCGTTAGAAGACACTATGCGACAAATAAAAGTCATGAGCTATTCCGAGTCCGGACACTTACGATCTCGCCAGGGCTTGGCCCTTGGTGGCCCTCCTCCTCGTCGTTGTCGGCGTTGGTGGAGAAGTCCGGAGGAAGGTCCTTCCTTTCTTGGACCCTCCGGCCTCCCGGTCGGGCGACCTTCCTTTTCTTCTTTCCTTCACTGGGAGAGGCTTTTTCCTCCTCCTCGTCCTCAGGGGAGGATTCCGCCTCAGAGTCGTCGGATGATGAGTCCGACAGCACCTGGCGCCGGGAGCTCCTTCGAGTTCCCGTGGCCTTCTTCTTGGCCTTCTTCTCCGGCACCATGTGAGGTGCCGGAGCCAGCAGCCCCGTCAATCGGGCGTCCGTTGGGTCTTCTGGCAAGGGGGGCGGACAGTCAATCTGTTCGGACGTCTTCAGCCAGTCCTGTCAAAGGTTAGGGAGTTTTATATCCCGCATAGTCAAACTATGAAAAAAGAGTCCCATAAAGGGTAAAATAACTTACCTCGCTGGCTTGACGCTGCGAGCTGAATCCGCGATCTTCGGTAGCGGATGCGGGAGCTTCGGCGCCCTTGAACAACACCTTACAGGCATCTTCGTACGTAGTGTCGAAGAGCCGGCTCAAGGTTCGGTGCTGTGCCGGATCAAACTCCCAGAAATTGTAGGCCCGTTGCTGGCATGGGAGAATCCGACGGATGAGCATCGCCTGGATTACGCTGACAAGCTTGATATTCTTGTCCACCAGGTTTCGGACGCAGGTTTGGAGTCCGGACAGCTCTTCCGAATCACCCCACGTCAGGCCCGTCTCTTTCCATGATGTGAGCCGTGTGGGGAATCTAGATCGGAATTCAGGGGCCGCCGCCCATTGAGACTCACACAGCTCGGTGATGTAGAACCACCCTGATTGCCACCCCTTCACGGTCTCCACAAAGGAGCCCTCGAGCCACAGGACTTTGGCCATCTTGCCAACCATGGCACCTCCGCACTCCGCTTGGCGGCCGCCCACTACCTTCGGCTTGACATTGAAGGTCTTCAGCCATAAGACGAAGTGGGGCTGGATGCAGAGAAAGGCCTCGCACACGACGATAAACGCCGAGATTTTGAGGATGAAGTTCGGGGCCAGATCGTGGAAATCCAGGCCGTAGTAGAACATGAGCCCCCGAACAAATGGGTGAAGTGGAAAACCTAGTCCGCTGAGGAAGTGGGTGAGGAACACCACCCTGTCATGGGGCCTGGGGGTGGGAATGAGCTGCCCCTCGCCGGGGAGCCGGTGTGCGATGTCGCTGGACAAGTATCCGGCCTTCCGCAGCTTTTTGACTTATCCCTCCGTGACGGAGGAGACCATCCACTTGCCTCCCGCTCCGGACATGGCTGGAGAAGGTTGAGGAGGGATGTGCGGACTTGGGCTTTGGAGCTCGAAAGTCGTGAAATGGATCAGCAAAGGAGGAAGAAGGCGTAGGTTAAAAGGTGGATCATTATCCCCTTATATGGGCGGATGAAGCTATGCGTCCCCCGCCAGCCTAGTAAAACTCGCTTATCTCGCAAGCGTCATAATCAATGGCGTGGTTGGGTTACCCACGTCCGTATTGATGGAAATCCCGGAATAAGGGGGCACTATCTCTGCTTTGATAAGACGTGCCAAGGGAACTGCCTCGCTAAACGGCTGAGGTGGAACAAGAATCGATTCAGTATAAGGCCTGGCCGTGGTGTGATGTCACGCCGCGGAATACGTCAGCAGATCTGTGCAAAAGTTATTCTCTCTACGGTGGTATGTGGAATTTTTTTTGCAGAGCCGGACACAATCCTTGTGTTCAAAATCTTCTATGAAGTATTCGGAGGAGGAACCCGCCTTGCAATGCCGAAGACAATATGCGCGCCGGACTCGTCGTCATTGAAGCCTGGTTCAAGGGCTACTGAGGGAGTCCCGGATTAGGGGGTGTCCGGATAGCCGAACTATTACCGTTGGCCGGACTCCTGGAATATGAAGATACAAGATTGAAGACTTCGTCCCGTGTCCGGATGGGACTTTCCTTGGCGTGGAAGGCAAGCTTGGCGATACGGATATGTAGATCTCCTACCGTTGTAACTTACTCTGTGTAACCCTAACCCTATCCGGTGTCTATATAAACCGGAGGGTTTTAGTCCGTAGGACGAACAACAATCATACCATAGGCTAGCTTCTAGGGTTTAGCCTCTCTGATCTCGTGGTAGATCCACTCTTGTACTACCCATATCATCAATATTAATCAAGCAGGAGTAGGGTTTTACCTCCATCGAGAGGGTCCGAACCTGTGTAAAAACATCGTGTCCCTTGTCTCCTGTTACCATCCGCCTAGACACACAGTTCGGGACCCCCTACCCGAGATCCGCCGGTTTTGACACCGACACACGTTGTCTATATTTTTGCTCCTCGGAAAAAATTAATGAGTCATTTATTAATAATTAATGGACGCGTTAATTACTGAACCGTTTTTGATTCTTTTGGATCGTGACGACTCGGTCGTGGGGTCGCTGCCGCTTCGTATGGTTTCTCACCACCGTCCAGATCATTGTGCCGCCAAGCAAGTCTTCTCCATCCCTCCTTTCAGCATGCACCGGGAGAAGGGACAGCTGGCCTCCGGAACCCACCTCTCGTGATCCTGTACGGGAGAGGGGCAATCAGATTTTTGGGAAGCGCACTCACGCGACTGTTGGCAGCGACGACTTCTTCCCCGACCTCGGCAACCTCATCCTCGACGACATGGGCGACAACGTCAATGCCAGCGGTGCTGGTCCCGCTGCACCGTATGTGATTCTATCCTTCCTGTTCGAGATTGTGGTAGAATTCATGTTTCTAGTATGTGCCCTAGATGTGATATGTTCATCTGCTATGCTAGTTCGCATGATTAGTTCAATCTCTGCTACTGTAGTCATGATTTATCTTCTGTTTATTCGGATTAAATCACGTAGTAATTTGCTCGTATTTCCAACACCTAGCACTAACTGAAGAAGTGAAGCCGCATATGATGAGTCGTGGGCTCCAAGGCAGCGCCTTTAGGAAGGGTACAACACCGGAGCACCGCCACCACCCGATCCAAGGATCAGAGTTTCCCCTGGAGCAACAGGATAGGCAATGAGAGCCGCGGCGACGCCTTCAAGAAGGGAACGAGCTTCGCCACCGCCGGTCCGTTCGAAGATAGAGCAGGTTTTCACCCGGGCCACCATTCATAGCCACCGAATGCCACACCCCGGCTACCATGCCGTCAACACGGCCGTGGCCACCGGGCAGCACTAAGACACGGGCTCTGCCCATGAGCATCGCGGACCCACCACCAGGGCCGCCGCCCTGGTATCCAAGACCTTGACACCACCTCACCCGAGATCCGCCGCTACAACAACCAAAGACACGAGAAGACAGGATCCACCTTTCGCCCCCTAGGCTGCCCCCAGTGCCGAGACCCAATCGACCGGCCAAACTGGCCTCCATCGCCCCGTCCGGCGGCACCGGGCGCGAGACGAGCTCCGTCCTGCTGCCGGGCGCGAGACGAGCATAGTCCTGCTGCCGGGCGCGAGACGGGCTCGATCCTGCTGTTGGGCGCGAGATGAGGTCGATCCTGCTGCCGGGTGCGAGACGAGGTCGATCCTGCAGCACCGGGCGCGAGACGAGCAATGGACCACAACTGGGAGCGGGTCAACCCTTGGACGAAAGTAGTGCCCCGGCGATGAGGAGAGGAATCAAAGGCCGACACAGGCCGTCTACGCGCCAGCCGACGCCGGAACATGCCAGCCACCGCCGCAGCCGACCTGCCAAGCACACCACGGTGAGCCACCACCACGCCGTCGCAGCTCGCCCCATGCAGCCACCGCCGCCACAACATGCCGGTGATGCCGCAGCCTACACCCCGAGCCGCCCGTCATCGACCAGGGCCAGAACCAGGCTGATCTGACCAGTCTCACCGGGCACCCACCGCTGCGCCCCCTTGCCCCGCCTAGCAGCCACTGAGAGGAGGAAGAGGGAGCCCACCAGCTGTCACGCAAACACCCCCGCTGGTAGAAGGCCACGACAGGGGCAGCCGCCCGCGACCCGCGCCGCCCCCGGCCCGCAGCCCCTGAAGCGAGATCTGGACGACTGCAGGAACAGCCGCCGTAGTTGGCCAGGGCAGCACCTCCACAGCGCCGCCGGTCACACAGCCGACCAGACCCCGGCGCCGCGCGCACCAGACCTGAGCCGTGCTGCCACGCCCGTCGTGAAGCGCGGCATCCGGCGAAGAAGGCTCAGCTCGCGCCAAGCCCCGACGCGAGGAGACGAGGCCTCCCGCCGCCCGCCGCCCGCCGGGAGCCGTCGGCAGCGCCCTCTGGCGGCGGCGAGGATGGAAGAAAGGGAGGAGGGGGGCCTGGCGGCGGCGGTAAGGCTAGCCTCCCCTGCCGCTCGTGGGAGCGCCAGAGGAGGTCGGGGAGGAGCTTCCTTTGGTGGTGGCGAACTGCTTCCGGTCTGCGCCCATTATTTTCTGAACTTGCCCCCTGGCCTCACGAGGGAACCCTACCGCCGCCCCGCCAGGTCCCCCTCGCCCCCTTCCTCGCTTCGTCGCCGCTGGAGGAGCCGCCGGCGAAGTCCGCGCGCGCCCCAGGGAAGGTGGCGGCGGGGCGTTTCCCCTCTCCGCGGCGTTGCGACGCATGCGCGCTGCTCGCGCTCGGCTGGCATGGCGAGATGCAGGGCCGCGGGAGTGGCTTCAGCGCGGGGAGAGGCCAGATCCTGGCCGGGCTTGGCCGGATTTAGCTTCTCCTCCCCTGTTGGCGCCCTCGATGGGACTCGGGGGCTTCGTTTTGGCGGCCAGCGAGTGCTGGATCCCGGGGCGGTGGCCCCGGACGTCGAAGGATGTGTCGGGGGCTGTGGACTCGCGACGGGCGACGCGGCGACCGCGGTGATGGACGATCCGTGCACAAGACACTTGATGGAGGCCATTGGAACAGATCTGGGTGAAGACCTACTCGCGGCTGCTGCCGAGGCCGGCGATGGTGGCACTATTCGGTGTCGTTCCCTTATTGAAGGCATCGCTGTTGAAAAGTTCCAGGCCACTATGCTACCTCTGGGGAAAACCCTAGATCAGTAGATCGGATGACGGCGGCATTATTGTGTCGTTTCCCTCTTGTGGCGTCATTCTTGGAGGTGTACACGGGCTCGAAGGACCAGTGGACGGAATAATTGGTGGAGCGGTGATTCATCCTGCACATTAATGGTGGTGTTTCTCGGCGGCGTGGCGCAGTGGAGACTCGGCGCCCGATGTGTGGGAGGGACTCGCGCAGGAGGGTGACGTTATCAGACATCATGGTGGCGTCGATGGCAGAGAGGCCGAGCAAGGTGGTGCAGCAATACAACACTGAAGCTGGATTGGTGACAGGTGGCTACGGCGGCCTCATACTCGGCATGCGTCCTGGTTGAGGAGTGCGCTGGACTGGTAGGTGTCCCATACCCGGCAGGCGTCCTGGTTGGGACCTCGGGTCTTAGATGTTTAGGTTTGGTTGCGATGTCTATTCGGTATTAGGCCCAGACTATCAGCGCCCCTTCATCAATTGGATAGGAGTAGCCACAGTTGTTGCTTAGACGGTGGCTTTAGTCTTACTGTTGTATAATTTTGTAAGGTCTTATAAGAATAATTAATAAAGTGGCCATATCCATCGCCCAGATGCAGAGGCCGGGTCCGCCTCCTTTTTTAAAAAAATATCTAAGATGAATGTATCGGAATATAATAATCTGCATTCTTTGCCTTGTTGAACAAACACACCAAGGCAAAAATTCAGCAGAGCAGGAACACACATGCTCCTGCTCTGCTGAAATGGATAAATAGCTACCAACAGAGTAGGATGCGCTTCAGGTTAATTAATTGAAGAAACAACAAGGATATAGTCTGACATTAACTAGCTGCTAGCACATGTATAGCAGAGAAACAGGACTCCCCTCTCCGGTGGTGATGGTCACCGATGGCAGCTTCCCACGGCGACGGCGACTTTGTGGAGCATGACAAGCAATACTGTAGAAGCAGAGCACTGACTGACAACAACAGGAGGCCCCAAAGATAATAAACAATAGAAAAAAAACTCCTTGACTAAGCTAGGTAAAGCACAAGCATGAGCATGCTGAAATAGTAGCACTACGCATACATGGCACAACA
Organism: Aegilops longissima; assembly: GCA_021605205.1. Lineage (NCBI taxonomy): Eukaryota > Viridiplantae > Streptophyta > Magnoliopsida > Poales > Poaceae > Aegilops > Aegilops longissima. Next base: position 23,570,687 of record CM038676.1, on the reverse strand, counting down.
TTTAACAACACCTAAAATATTCCCAGGTAACAGAAAAAAATGAATAATAGCCAAACTGGTACTTCAGAAAATGAATAATATCAATTCCACCCAAGCAAGCATGTACAGAGACAAGTCCTAGCTTCTATAGATGGGCATAGGATTGGGACATTGAAAGTACCTACTGTAAGTCCTGGCACATGGAAAGAATTTAGCAGCACGGTTAAAGGACTAATCAGATTGGCATGCAACTAGCTACTATCTACTGGAAACAGATTACCACGGTCGAACCAAACAACTCGTGTCATGCTAGTTAGCTAAACAGTTGCTAAGCACATGTCACTTAATCTTCTTTGCAAAAGTTGCAGAGTACAGATGTGGATGCTAATTAAGCTACCAACAGAGCAGGAGGTGCTGCAGGTCAACTAACCAAACAAACAGGTTAACTAGCAGCTACTACAGGCATAGCAGAGAAACAGGGCCCCTCAAGCGGCAATGTCGACGGTGATATATAGAGTGGTCGTCTCCAGGCTGACTAACAAAGCCGTGGGGGGGGGGGGGGGGGGTGTCAGAGCATTACTAACAGCGGTATAAAGGCGAAGGAATGAGTAACTGACCGACTGCAGAGCAAGACGCTAATTTTGTCCTGATGATTGTATAGCTCGTGGTTAATGTGTTACATAAGTAGAGGGGAGAGGGAGAGGATGCGGCACACGCAGGTGCATGCTAGCCCAATACCAAATTGCTTGTCGATCATAGTTAATCAATCTAACCTACTCTCAACATCCCCTTTGGTCATCGGTGCACGTGGAGACTGCACTAGAGGCCTGCTCTTGGATTGTAAAACTTGTGTCTTCTGGGTTCTGACCAGCATGGCCACCGCTGCATTATTAAGAATGAAACAAGATCAGTTCTATCTTTTTTTTCACAAACGGTGGATTTATTGACTCAAAATGAAGTATCAAGAAGATACAAAACACGATGAGCCCGCACCGGCCTCTGCATAGCTAAGATGCACACAGCCAACACACACAAACACGCCGGCAGCTAGCAAAGTCATAAGACCAAAGCATGCATAGACGTCGTCTGTAGTTTTGCATCTCACCACAGAAGTCAACCGTCGGATCTCGAGAAATGAACCCTCCGTAAGACCTTCGAATGAACATCACCGTCGTGGAGCCGTAGGAGGTCAGTGCATAGTCACCACCGAACGGCCGACCGGATCTGGATCACCACCACCAGCCCTTCTAGATCTGAATCAAGGCAACCACGCCCGATCGTACCAAGCTGCGGGTACCTGATTATAGATCCGACCGTCTACGAGGCCGCAGGCAGTCACCGGTTCGAAGACTCCGGCCGCTCGCACACTGACACCAGGCCACCGCCGAGCAGAACCGCGTTGGGGCCGGCGTCCGCGTGTGCACTGCAGATCCGCTGGGAGATACCATGTGTGCCCGCAGCCTCAGATCAGCACGTAGCCATCCGGCCGCCAGCCCGTGAAGCTGGGATCTAATCAAACCCAGCACACCGGCATGCTGCGCGTGTTGTACGTACCGCAGCGGCCAACACACTCCATTGACCCGCATGGCCATGTGCCTCTGCGGGGATGAGCAGCCCCCCGCGCCCCCCACACAAGCAGAGAGGAGAAGCTCCCGCCGCCACCGATGCCGAGCGGGCTTTGCCCGGCGGCGCTCGCCGGCGGCGGCAGGGAGAGGGATGGTGGGAAGCGGCTGCTCGCGGCGGGTAGGTGTCACGCCCGGATCGCCCGCGGGGGAGCGACCGGGGCGTTCGGGGCGTTTGTTGGTCAGTTCTATCTATAACAGCATTCCACTGCTAAAGCAGCTCAAACCTATAGCGGACAAGCAAAACTAATTGCCCTACATCTTCACTTTCTTCCTCGCCAAAAAGCTTACCTTCTGCAAGCACAGCAGCCTCCCTCACCTGAACATACATATATAGTGAACATCACACCAGTCCATGCCCTTCCCATCTAGTTGCTGCTGCCGGCATACAGGGAGCTTCTTTATAGCATGGCAGCCTTTAATTTCAAGCCATATGAGAGATCTGTATGCTTGTGGCTCATTCAGTAGAGATGCCAGGGTGCTACACCTATCAAGCACAAGGAATTCCAACGATGGGGGTTGCTCTACTGACAGAGACTTCAGCGATGTCAACCCACTGTTGTCCTTCATGTTCAGTTCCTTGAGGGCCATGGGCAGATGGAGAATACCCCCCAACATGCCAGCACAAGAAGATACCACAAGAATTTCCAGAAAAGGAGGAAGGAAATGCTCTCTTCCTGGTACTGCTGATGACTCTGGTACATTTGTGTAAGTAGTGACTTGAGGTTTCCGAAGCATATCCAGCTGACATGATAGAACTTGAATATTATTGCACCTACCAATACATACTATTTTTAAGGACGGAGGAAGATGCAGGACCCCTGATAAAATTTTACAGCTAATTAAGCATATATCTTCTAGGCATGAACAAAAGTGACTCATGTATGATGATGATATCTCTGATATACCTGTGGGCACGACTGTCTCACTGCGAGAAGACACTTGGATTAACTCTGACATGCCATGCTGCTTGCCAAATATGGACTCTAGCTCACTGCACCAAGTAACATTCATTATCTTGAGAGATGACAGCGGAAGTTCATTATGATGCCAGTTCTCATTCAAGGCCCTAAGCAACCCGGCAACGACATTGATGTGTACCTAAGGCCATTAGTTGAAGAACTTTTACAACTGTGGGATGGAAACGGTGTACGTATGTGGGATGAGCACAAACAGGAGGATTTTGACCTAAAGGCGTTGCTGTTCGTGACCATCAACAATTGGCCCACTTTCAGTAACCTTTCAGGACAGATAAACAAGGGATACCACGCATGCACGCACTGTTTAGATGACACTAAAAGTATATACCTGGAAAAATGTAGGAAGAATGTGTACCTGGGCCATCGTCGATTTCTTCCAACCAACCATCAATGTCGAAAGAAAGGCAGGCATTTCAAAGGCGAGGAAGATCACCGGAAGAAGCCCTCCATGCGTAGCGGTGATCACGTACTTGCTATGGTCAATGATTTACACGTAATCTTTGGAAAGGGTCCCGGCGGACTAGCTGTTCCGAATGACGCTGAGGGACACGCACCCATGTGGAAGAAGAAATCTATATTTTGAGACCTACCCTACTGGAAAGACCTAGAGGCCCGCTCTTCAATCGACGTGATGCACGTGACGAAGAACCTTTGCGTGAACCCGCTAGGCTTCTTGGGCGTGTATGGGAAGACAAAAGATACCCCTGAGGCCTGGGAGGACCTGCAACGCTTGCATGAAAAAGATGGCATGCTGCAAGCAAGATGAAGGTCCCGCCACCACGCTCTACTAAAGAAGAGAAAGAAATCTTCTTTGAATGCCTGCTCAAGATGAAGGTCTCGACTGGCTTCTCGTCGAATATAAAGGGAATAATAAATATGCCAGAGAAAAATTACCAGAACCTAAAGTCTCATGACTGCCACGTGATTACGACGCAACTGCTTCCGGTTGCATTGAGGGGGCTTCTACCGGAAAACGTCCGATTAGCCATTGTGAAGCTATGTGCATTCCTCAATGCAATATCTCAGGAGGTGATCGGTCCAGAAATCATGTCTTGTCAGTTTCGAGCTGGTGTTCCCACCATCCTTCTTCAATATCATGACGTACGTCCTAGTTCATCTAGTCGACGAGATTGTCATTCTGGGTCCTGTATTTCTACACAATATGTTCCCCATTGAGAGGTTCATGGGAGTCCTAAAGAAATATGTCCGTAACCGCGCTAGGCCAGAAGGAAGCATCTCCATGGGCCATCAAACAGAGGATGTCATTGGGTTTTGTGTTGACTTCATTCCTGGCCTTAAGAAGATAGGTCTCCCTAAATCGCGGTATGAGGGGAGACTGTCTGGAAAAGGCACGCTTGGAGGGAACTCAATAATATGCAGGGACGGATATTCTTGGTCTCAAGCACACTACACAGTTCTACAGAACTCTACCTTGGTGGCCCCGTATGTCGATGACCCGGAGCAGCGCGACGACTGGATTACATGTGAACAAATCAGGACTTTCAGCAATTGGTTGGAAACACGTCTCAGAGGTGACAAGACTGTTTGTGATGAGCTGTACTTGTTGTCCAGGGGACCACCTTTGACTGTATTGATTTACAAAGGATACGAGGTAAATGGGAATACATTTTACACGATTGAACAAGATCAAAAGAGCACCAACCAAAACAGCGGTGTCCGCTTTGATGCAGCAACCGAGAGGGGAAAGGACACATATTATGGTTACATAGTGGACATATGGGAACTTGACTACGGACATTATTTTAAGGTCCTTTGTTTAAGTGCAAATGGGTCAATCTGTCAGGAGGCGGGGTACAAGTAGACCCATAGTACGGAATGACAACAAGGATCTGAAAAATCTTGGGTACACCGACGAACCGCTCGTTCTAGCCAATGATGTGGCATAGGTTATCTATGTGAAGGACATGTCTACCAAACCGAGAAAAGATAAGATAAGGAAGCGAATACATCATACGATGAGCCAAAGCGCCACATAGTTCTTTCAGGAAAAAGGGACATCGTGGGAGTGGAGGGCAAGACAGACATGTCTGAAGATTATAAAAAGTTTCATGAAATTCCTCCCTTCAAAGTCAAGGCTGACCCAAGTATCCTGATAAACGATGAAGATTATCCATGGTTACGGCGCAATAAGAAAATGACACATGCGAAGAAAAAGTGAAGACTTTCTCCCGCAACTATTATGATGATACCATGCCAACTTTGTAACAGACGAGTATGATACCATTGTCCATTTTGTACATGCACATGCTATGTGGGTGAAATTATGATACCATGCCAGCTTTCAACTTTTTCAGAGTTCATTTGAAATGCTTTAATGTCTTATGGTTCGGCCCTCGTAATACCATTAATCCCGGTTCGCTCCTTGTCAACTATGTTCTCACCAAGAACACTCAAGAGGGCAGCCACGTGGGCTCCCGGTTCGTCTAGACCTTTTGGTCCCGGTTCCACGCACGAACCGGGACCAATGCGTCTCGCCCCTGGCCCATGACCATTAGTCCCGGTTTGTGCCACAAACCGGGACTAAAGGGTTGGTCGTCGCTATGGTCGAGTTTAGTCCCACTCGCCAACCAAGGGCGCCACACCGGTTTATAAGCCCTCCTCTCTGCCTTGTTGAGCTCCTCTCAAAGTGAAAATAGATGCCCTTATATTAGGATTTGACCTAATTATACTGAATTTCTATGAAATACATAGAAATTTATTATGAATTTAGGTTGAATTTTCTATAGGCGATCAATGCTCATTTTTTGGTAAAGTTAATCACAAAATTGTGATTCACACAAATTTCAAAGAATTCAAATTTTAACTATTCAAATTTGAAAACTAATGGCACTAATAGAAAGTTTATAATTTTGTTAAACTAATGGCACTAACAGAAAGTTTATAATTTTGCTGACCTAAAAGCAAAAAGAATTAAAAATAAAACAAAAACAAAAGAAAATAAATAATGCAAAAAACAAAACAAAAAACTTGAAAAAAAATTTGAATTTTAAACACAGTAATTTTAACTATTCAAATTTGAAAACTAATAGCACTAACAGAAAGTTTGTAATTTTGTGACCAAAAGAAAACAAATTAAAAATAAACTTTAATAAAATAAATGAAAATAGAAACAATAAGTATTTTGTTGTAAGTAGAAACAAAATAAAATAAATAAAGCAACAAAGAAAACAAAAAAACAAAATAATTCTTCTAAAACTAATGGCACTAGCAGAAAGTTTATAATTTTGCTGACCTAAAAGGAAAAAGAATTAAAAATAAAGCAAAAAACAAAATAAAATAAATAATGCAAAAACAAAACAAAAAACTAGAAAAAAAACTTTGAATTTTAAACACAGTAATATTAAACAGAGTAATTTTAACTATTCAAATTTGAAAACTAATGGCAGTAACATAAAGTTTATAATTTTTGTGACCTAAAAGAAAAATAATTAAAAATAAACTTTAATAAAATAAATAAAAATAGCAACAATATGTATTTTTTTTGTAAGTAGAAACCAAATAAAATAAGTAAAGCAACAAAGGAAACAAAAAAACTAAAAAAGTACCACCTACTAGGCCTCCACGGCCTGAATACGACTAGAAACCCTACCATGGGCCAGGATTCAGGCTCGCAGGAGGCCCAGTAGGCCCACAGGCCCGAAAGCCTACAATTGAGAGAAGCTCGAGAGGGTGGGCGCAGCAGCGCTTATAAACCACTCTCGAGCTCTCTCAGCTAGCGAGGTGGTACTAAACTTTTGACGCGGGGCAGCACAAGGCCTTTGGTCCCGGTTGGTGCCACCAACCGGGACCAAAGGCCTCTGCTCCCCGCCCTTTGGGCTGCTGAAAAGAGACCTTTCGTCCCGGTTGGTGCCACCAACCGGGAGTAAAGGGTGGCATTGGTCCGGGTTGGTGCCACGAACCGGGACCAATGCCCTCGGTATATAAGAAGCAGTTAGCGTTTTTCAGATTCATCTGCATCAGTTCCCAGGCCCCGACGACGCTGCCAGGCTGCCCGAGCTCGCCCCGTTGACGCCGTCGCCGCCCTCTGCCGCTTCGTCGACACGCAGCCGCCTGCCCGAGCACGCTGCCGGGCGGTCCGCCTCGACCAAGCCGCGCCCCAGCCCCGACCACGTCATTGTCGCCCCAGCTGCCCCGACCACGCCGCCGTCGCCTCTGCCCCTACCCCGACCACGCCGCCGTCGCCTCTACCCCGACGCGCATCGTGCCTCTGCCCCTACCACGACCACGCCACACCTCTCATCCTTTGGTCAGGGCCGGCACCGCCCCTTCCTCCCTATTTTTTCTGCACATATATATGATGTTTTTTTCCTGATTACATGTATATGTATGAGTCTATGTATGTGTGTATATTTGTTTATATGTCCTTTTTTTAGTTTTTTTGTTTTTTTCATTTTCATAGAAATGTATATATGTATGTATATATGTTCTCTGTGTATATATATGTTCATTATATATGCAAAAGATAGATTTTTAGAAAAGTTAGGATTTTTTTTCTGTTCATAGTTTTTTTTGGTGATATTAATTATTGTAGAATATGCAAATGTTTGTATATTCATATGAACAATGCATTAGGTAAAACCTTTACTTTTTTCAAACTTTCTATTTGAACATTTTGTTTTTAAAACAAGCAATACTAAAAGAATGACAGGAAAAGGAAAATAAGAAGAGGACGAAAGGAGGAGAAGAGGAGAAATAAATAAGAAGAATAAAAAGAGGAAAAGAAGAGGAGAAGAAGAAAGAATAGAGGAGAAGAAGAAAATCCTTTCTTCTTCTCCTTTTTTTTTTTTTTTTTTCTTTGATCTTCTCCTCTATTCCTTTCTTCTTCTCGCCTTTTAATTTCTTCTTCGCTTTCTTATGTTTTATCGGGTCTGTTGTCGCCGATATACCCTCCCGATAACTTTAACACGACGGGGGTCGATATACCCTCTCCCGATAATATTATTTTCCCATGCACGTATGCCGTCGTTGTAGATATAACCCCCTCCCGATAACTTCAACACGTGGGGGGGGGTCGATATACCCCCTCCCCGATAACATTATTTTCCCGTGTATATATGTCGTCATTGTCGATATTACCCCCTCTTGACTGTGATAACTTATACCAAAACTCTCGAGGACACCCAAACCCTAGAAAAAACGATGTCGGTCTCCTACCCCCTCCCGCCGTGCCCCTACCCGACAAACTCTCTCGAGTTCACCCCCTCTCGCTCGACCAAAACTCTCGAGGACACCCAAACCCTAGAAAAAAAACGATGTCGGTCTCCTACCCCTCCCGCCGCGCCCCTACCCTTGAAGCGTTGCTGAGGCCACCCCAAACCCGGAATAAGCTCGGTCTACGTTTGCCACTAATATATCCACCTGCTGTCATGTTTGTGTAATAATTGCCATGTTGTAATATTTGCATAAACAATGGAGCACATACGAGACGAGGAAGCAGAAGAGGTGTTGGGGGACATAATCTTAGCCGGAGGTGATATCTTGTCGTATCTTAACGACAATGATGGTCTAGAAGAACAGGGTGAAGAAGCAGGCTACGGTGATCGAAGAATGGAGGAGGAAAGACATGATTATGATGGCTCCGGTGACCCAATGACGGCGCAAGAAGGAGACCCTGATGACGGCTCCGGTGACCGAACCGAGTCCGGCCAGGTATATGTATTAGTTAAGCCTGTGCTGACAAGCTAATTGATGCATTCATTATTTTGGTATATGTACACATATTAATTAACTCTCGTCTTTCTTATTTTTTCTAGCCCTCCGGATCGAGCACAACTTCGGTAAAAAGACGAGGCCCGAATAAAAAGTTACGCTTGGATGAAAGGTTTGAGATCACGGCAATCGCGCGCGACGGCCAACCGATTGAACCCATCCGGACAAAGGAAGCATTTGCTGCTCAGTGCGGGGTTCTTGTTAGGGACAAGATCCCAATCATCATCCACCAATGGTATAAGCCTAAGAACGAAGACCCTGAGGTGTCTTATGTCAATGATATGCAGAAAGATGATCTTTGGACTGAGTTGAAGGCAAATTTCACCCTACCGCCAGAGGAGGATCCGGAGAAGCCAGTTAAAGAGCAATTAATCAAGTCTCATGCTCTTAAGAAGATGGCAGACCAATCAGGAGGTGGAAGAATGAGCTGAAAAGGTTTGTCGACAAAGAAGAGACACCATAATTCATCGGCAAATATGAGAAGATTAGAGATCACTGGCCCGCATTTGTGGCCGACAAGACATCGGAAAAGAGTAAGAAGATGTCGGCGACAAACAAGCAAAATGCTGCGAAGAAGAAGCTTCACCATCGCACGGGGTCAGGTGGCTACCTCAAAGCCTGGCCTAAGTGGGCCAAGGCTGAGAATGATCTGCTTGATAAAGGGATCGAACCAGAGACAAGAACTGGCGAGTGACGATCAGGGCACTCAGCCTCCTTCTCTGGCGTGTGGCGGCACTCCGCCTCCTTCTCCGCCTCCGCCGGCATGCCCGAGCAGTCAGCAGCCTCCTCCTTCTCCGACTCGCTAGCAAGGGCGGAAGAGACCCGCCGCCGCCCCGGCTGCTCCGACGCGTCGTAGTCCTTCTCCTCCGCCTTCTAAGCAAGCACGAAATAAGACAGCCGCAGCCGCTCCATCTGCTCCGGCGTCTAGCAGTACAGCCAGAGGCCGGAGGCAATACAGATACGGTCCACCTCTCAAGCCTCTAGATAAGTTACCCTGCGAGAGGACCGAGGAGGAAAACATGAAGATCGTGCGGACCGAAGTGAAGGACTTCTTTGAAGGGTTGAAAGCAAAGAGACATCCACCTCCGGAGGAGAAGGTAGATCCGGTGAAAGCAAAGCGCACTATCGATGCCCCGAGGAAACCACCAAAGTCTCCACGAAAACCAACTATGAGCGACATCGAAAAGGCATATCTCAAGCGGAGCAGTCGGGAAGTACTGTCAGTGATCAAAGGTTAAAAGAACGAGCAGCTGGGAAAAAAATTGCCCAGCTCGTCGAACAAGCAAAGCAATCGTGCCCCCCGCTCAATGTGTCTAGCGACATCGTCGCTAATGCTCCGGGGACGGTGCCCGGTTATAGCAATATTGGAGATTACCTGCCTGACGATGTACATTTTGATTTCTTGGAGGTGGACGAACGCAAATACGAGTACGGGAAGCCTATCGTCAAAGATGAAAAATCTATAACAACGATGATGCGAAGATTCCATAATTGGTACATGAAAACCTGCAGAGAGTCTGGGGGGACGAATACTTTGTATCTGAGAATTAAATAGGAGCACGACCTCGTTGGAACTGATCTGTTGCCTATTCCATTTGAGGAGTTCTTCGAGTTCTTCAATCAAAAGGCCCTCGATAAGTTAACGGTCTTTTGCTATTGTCTGTAAGTACTATTTCTGTCATTAAGTCTCTATATATAGCTCAGCTCTTTCATTGCATGTATTTATAATTAATTATCCTCACTATATTATGCAGATTGAAGATCTCGAGTGCAGAAAACAAGAAATGTATGATATTGCGTTCATTAACACAAATATCATAGATGAATTTCTGGTTACAAAGGACGCCGAAGAGGCCGAGGCCTACTGGCTACAATCGTTGATCAAAAATCAAAACAAAGATTTAATACTCTTTCCTTACAATTTCGAGTGAGTGTTACTATCGTGTGCATATTCGGTTTCCCTTATTACTCGAGCGAGGTGATAGTAATGTAATTGATGAGTTATGCATACGTGCGTAGCTTCCACTATGTTCTTCTGGAGATTAAGCTTGAGCGGGACTAGTAACCGCCTTAGACTCGAGACTAAAAGATCCCAAAATCTATGCAGACATGACTAAAATGCTCAACAACTAAGTTCAATCGATCATTATCGCACCATATCGGCAACTTTTGTTCATTTGCTGATATCTCAAGTAATAATAATTATTTTTCTTAGTCTTGCAGGGTTCGAAACAGTTAACCGCAGAAGCTACTGGACTGCCAAGGAGCTGCGATATACATACCGAAAGTAAGTACTACTAGCTAGCTAGTTGCGCGCATCTCGCTGATTCTATAGCTATACTTTCATCAATGCCATTTATAATGCTTCATTATCAGTTTGATTGACCTCTATTTCCCGTAAAGTTCTTGTGGCAGGAACAAGGGAATGATTATTGTGGATACTACGTGTGCGAGTTCATCTACAACGTGACTTTGAAAAATAAGCGGGGCTACTCTAAAAGACAATATGAAGTGCGTAAGCAATAATATTCACAATTTCATTTTATTATACCATCATTTCTGTTGAGTTTCATTCATATATATATGTATTAACCGAAAATGCCTTTTGGAGCTCGGCCTCCATGGAGGCCAGTTTTTGAAAAACGCAAAATTCATGAAAATTCATATTTTTACAATTCAAAAAAATCTGAAAAAAATACAGATATACATGGAGGCATAACACACATGCGTGTAAATTTTTAGGACAAAATACGTTAAAATGAAGTCTGTGCAAAAAAGACAAATCTGAGGCTTTTTAACACATGATACTATTCATCCTCAAAGTCCAGAAATTTGTCTTTTTTGTGTAGGTCGATTTCAAAGTATTTCACCTTGAATTTAAACACACACATACATTTCATCCTTGTAAAGTTGCATATTTTTTCCAGAATTTTTGAAGTCAAAAGTTTGATTTTAGAATTTTCAAAAATAAAGGGCTCCATGGAGCTCGGTCACCAAAACGCCTCACTCTGTATTAACCCCTTCTTCAAATTAGATGTGGCAGATGCGAATGAACTCCTACCACAAGATCACATGAAAGCAATTCAAGAGGAATTGGCGGATTCTTTCTTGACCACGCCATCAATAAAGCCGGAGAATACCATGTGGAAGTTGATTTCAAGTGCTAGGGATTGTAAGAGATCTTACATATTGTATATGTATGTAGCCAGTAGCGTCGGATAGATAATACGAAAACTTGTTGTTCGACCAATCTCTCGGAGAAGGAGAGGTCGATCGATCACTTCTCTCGGTATGCATGAAGAACTTCTGTACTTAATGGTTTCCTTCATTTTCTTACTAGCTAGCGTGTCGAGGTCCTCTCTATGTATAGTACGAAGGCCGACCAAGCACGGACATAAGAGAGGACACTTTCTCTATTAATTAGCAAGCTAACACAATATATGAAACACCTAAATTAACCCCCAAAACCCCCAACCCCCCCCCCCCCTCCTTCAAAAAAGAAACAAAAACTTCAGCCCCTGAAATGGTGATGCGTGGATGCCTTTTGGTCCCAGTTGGTGCCACCAACCGGGACCAAAGGCCATCCTGCCTGGGCTCGGCGCACCGGCCACATGAAGGCCCATCTGTCCCGGTTCGTGTTAGAACCGGGACTAAAGGTCTAGGGCATTAGTAACGACCCTTTAGTCCCGGTTCAAGAACCGGGACAAAAGGCCCTAACCAACCGGGACGAATGGAGGTTTTTCTACTAGTGTTGACACTCATTTATTTGCCACCATCTGTGGAAACCCAGCAGATGTTCAAGCCTAAGCACCTTCAGTTTTGGAAAAGTGAAGGATGTATTGCATCTGAACAAAAAGTGCAATCTTTCACAATGAAAAAGATGGATCTCAACCATGTTTTGCAACATACCCACGCATTCTCCTACATAACAATATATCTGGAGCACCTGCAGCCCATCATGAGGTTTGAAATTGTCGAGCACTTTGCTGTCACAAACAGAAGTCCATCTTAATGTTAGTTCTCTGAGATCCTTCTTTTTACAGAGATCTCAATTAAGACCGTGGCGCTTTGCGGGCCCGACAGTGGTGGAGATAGTTCCCTCGCGCGTAGCTCCAGTTCTGCTGCTCCCGTCGCCTAGTGCGTCTCTCTCCGGCCTCTTGGCCTCGTGGTGGTGATCTCAGTGAGGCAGCGTGGGTGGCGTTAAGACCGTGGTGGCGCATGCTGGTGGGTGATGAGGTGGCTGGTTGGCCCCGGCCCGGTTGGGCAGTGGGGTTTGGAGTGCGGGAGAAATCCTTGCCAGTTCTGCCAGCTCCGATGCGGTGACACTTGCGGGTGCCACCATTCCTTCCCGGAGACTGTCGGAGTTATCCATCCCCCACATCCTTCCGAGTGCCGGGGAAAATCCTAGGACACGTCCGGGCAGCAGCGTCGTCGGTGTTGCATTCCTTCTTGGAGGTACTGCTTGGTACGTGGTGGATCAGAGCATTGGTCTATGGTGGGTTGATTTCGGAGAGCGTAGTGGTGGCGGGTCATCTGTGCTTTGTTGAGCTGCGGTTGTTGGCATTTGTTTCTTTTTCTATGTTCTTTCTCTTTTCTTTTGGGCTCTTTGTGCTACTTGCCCCAGCAATTGCTATGTGATCGGTGTTGGTTGCTTTGTAATACAAACAGGGGAAATCCTTTTCGGTAATGAAATCGGCAGAGCTCCTGCCTTGCAGGTCAAAAAAGTAAGATCGAAGATAGTGGTCCAAGTCCATGGCATCAAGTCTAATGCATGAAACGGGAACCGACTAAGCTGAGCTTATTCTTCAACTGCATTTTTTAGATCAGCATGTCATAGCAAAGACACCCAGACAAGAACAATTGATAAATGGAGACATGTACACGAAAACTAGTAATAATGGATGACTTTTTCTGTAGAAAATCGAACCACTAGTGAAGCAGAAGAAAATTTCCTGGAAGAGTATGAAGCAAGTCGTTGGACTGAGCAAGTTAATGGAATATGATGTGTTGCGTCAGCATGACTGTTTTGAAACGGACCAACAATAAACGGGGTGTGATGACATCTTATGAAGAACTTTGATTTGCTTTGATTCTTTTCCTTATCAATGATTTCTGTTATACCTAACCCAGCTAATTCCTTATCAATGAAAGACTATTCACACTTGATTTAGTTGCAGTACATTGGGAGCATCATATCCCATGCTTTGCCACCCAACTAATGCTGTCGAGTTGAGAGTCCTGCAATATATTGTGCAAGCTTTAGATATGATGGCAAAACACAAAAATGTAAGTAGGCAGTGGGAAAGGACAATTGTCAACCTCTTGAACAATCCTCTATGGAGATCAAACGATCACGGGGATGTCCGGCCGGGTCTGAAATTCAGAAAAGCTTTTCAAAGTGAGTATCTAAGAGGACAGTACTTGGAACCATCCACAACACTCTATTTTCTAGCGCAATTCAATACAGATTTACAGTAAGTAAATGTTACCATGATATTTTTGTTTTCCTCCAATATTTCAGACAATTTGAAGGTGTATAGAGAGATAGATAAATTGGCATGCATATCACACTCACTTAATTCGACGTACTAGGGCAGAGGGTATATATAGGACCCCCATACAGAATCATGGGATAGGTGTGAGCAAGCCATCCAGGAAACATTTATCACATCATTTGTATTGTATTGTACCACGTGAGTACACTCTAGAATCATGTGACCATTTGACTTGCATGTTTAGTAATCGATCTCTTTCCTGGGAAGTACTAGCTATGAACAAAGCGAATACAAATATTGTGTTTGGTTGAAGCAGAAAACGATAAATGTTCATGAGATATATACCTGTTGCATAATATTGAGAGTACCATCTACAATGGCGATCACAGTACAGTAGTAACTCAGAATAGCTCGAAATGCATTGGAATATAACAATCATGTAAAACTGGCCTTAATGAAGAATGACACCAAGGAAAAATTCAGCCAAAGTATGAGAGACAGAATAAGTTTTACTGAACACAAATGCAGAAGCTTCAATGCAGAAATACCATGTGCTAAGCTAAGCCAATGCGCAACCATGCGCATGCTGAAATAGCACTATATGAATACATGACACAACATGTGACATCAGTTGGCAGATGCTCTAATCTGTAGTTTGTTTCTCGCATTTTCCCTTTGTGATGCAGCTCGAAGTAGATTATTTGCTCCTGTACTAGTTAACATTAGTTCACGCGACCTTATAAATAAAAGTTGAGTGTATATAGTATAATCAGTTTGTTGGCCCAGTCCCCCGAACTTGACGACGCTGTTTCGAGTACTTTCCAACAATACGCAACGACGTAGCTCGACTATCTTCCGAGCCGCCGGGTCGAAGGAAGAACACAACGCTCACATACACAACGTTCGACGTAAGCTGTTGGATGCGTCTCCGGCCAGTCCGCAAGTACGTGTACGAGCACACGAGACAATACGTCATTGGATTGCTACAGGACCGTCTCGGTCCTGTTGTTTCTTTCTTGCTTTGGTCTGATCTGTTTACAAGGGTCCTTTGTTGGTGCAAATCTTGTTACAAAGGCAGGTTCAAAGATTGCATTAGTCATTAGCTTCATGCATTAGTTCAGAAGGTTAGCTCGTACGTGCACGTGACTGCAACGTGTAGATACGCGCTAAGTAGTTGATTCCTAGCTGAATAATAGGGCCATGCAGCGTGAGTTTGTTCACGACTTGGCGTAGTATACTTGGACTTTCTGTTAGATAGCTAGGCCACCGCAAGCGGATCGTGGGATGGCACGACTGCATGTTTGCGTGATGGCAACACCACGACGATCGGGTGGACGGGATGGCACGACCGACTTACCCGCTCTGAACTGGTTTTACGCTTTAGTTCTGTTAGCGCATAATAAGAGAGGAAAGAAAGAAAAGGGCAAGCAGTTGGGCCTCGCAAAAATCAGTGTTCGCCTTCCCTTCTCCTGCGTTCGCCTCCACCGCCGCCAGGTAGCCTCGCGCCTTCGATCCAACACTTGGTATTCAAAGCCTGGTTGTGGCCGGAGGCGAATCGGCGGCGGTGTGTAGCGATGGGAGATCAGTCACCGACGAAGAGCAACGCTGGTGGCGGCGGAAAGTACACGCCGCCGAGCAAGAGGCTCGGAGCCAGCGGCTCCGGCGATGGGATGGTCGTCATGGCCGCGCCGACGAGGAGCGTCGGAGTGCCGATTCAGTACCCCCAGCTGACTGAAAGCAATTATCAGTTGTGGGCGGCGAAGATGAAGATCATCCTCAAGCCAATGGGCGTGTGGTCGGCGATCACCGGAGAAGACGTCGATGAGGCCAAGGACCAGGGAGCCATGGCTGCTATCTTGCAGTCGGTTCCCGACGACGTGATGATGTCGATCGTGGAATACGAGTCGGTGAAGGAGGCTTGGGAGGCCATCCGCACCATGCGTATCGGTGATGAGCGCGTTGTGCAGGCACGCATCAGTCACCTCACAAGGCGTTTTGAGCGCCTGACCATGGAAGGAGGTGAAGACGTCGGTGCATTCGGGCGCCGGCTCACCGCGCTCGTCGGAGAAATTCGAGCGCTTGGCGAGAACTTGCAGGAGCACGCCGTTGTCAAGCGGCTGTTCGCGGCGGTCCCGGATCGCTTCCTGCCGATAATCGGGACGATCGAGCAATGGGGCGACGTCAAGAAGATGTCGGTCGCCGAGGCCATTGGGCGGCTGCGGGCGTTCGAGGAGAACGAGTCCGGGCGGCGCCAAGATCGTGACGACGACGGCGAGAAGTTGATGTTGGTCTCACGTGCGCAGCTGGAGGCACTGGTCCGGGAAGAAAAGAAGAAAGGAGAGGGCTCCAGCAACGGCGGCAAGGACGGCGATGGGCGTGGCGGTGGCCGCGGCCGAGATGACGACAAGAAAAAGCCCCGCGGCAAGTTTGACAAGTCGAAGATTACCTGCTTCGAAAAGGGGAGAAAGGACACTTCAAGTCCGAGTGTGAGGCGTTGAAGAAAGAGAAGGCGCTCCTTGCAGCTGCCGACGTCGACTACGAGCCGGGGCTGCTGATGGCGGTGGCATGTGAGCTTGTACAGGGGGCGGAGAAGCACGTCACGGACGCCGTGGAGCCAGAAGGTATCAAGGTGAAGGAGGTGCTTCGCCCCTTAGCTGTGGAGGCTGAGTTGGAGGCTGCCACGACCGAGGCTGAGCGGCTACGCGGGGAGCTGGCCGCGGCGAATGCGAAACTGCATGCCATGTCCGATGTGTACTGGACACAGGCTGAGGCGTTGGTGCATGCTAGTGAGGAGAAGGCAAAGTTCCTGGAGGTGCAGCGCTTGATCTGTGATGAGAACGCGCGGCTCCGGTATCTGGTGATGCATACTGCTCAGCACCCGTTCAAGTCAAGGCGGAGCCGGCCATAGGGAGTGCAGGAACAGCGGCAGTAACGCCGCAAGCGGACAGGGTGCCCATGACAGCTGAGGTGACGTTACCGGTACTGGCACCGGCGAGCGCGACACCGGCCATGACTACACTCGGCATGGAGAAACCGCGAGTGGAGCTCAATGGTAAGAAGTCCCATACTGAAATGATGCAGATCACGGATGAAGCAAGTGAACTTCTGAAGAAAGGCAAGGACTTCCTCTTGCTGAATGAGGAGAACGTTAAGCCTTTGCTGAGCATGGATGGATCAGTTGATGCATGGTGGCTTGATAGTGGTGCTAGCAATCACATGAGAGGCTCACGGGGCAAATTCAAGGAGATAGATGAAAACATCCGTGGACGTGTGAAGCTTGGAGATGGGTCTACAACTCTTATAGAAGGAAAAGGTTCAGTCCTTGTTGAATGCAAGAGTGGTGAGCAGCTGCATCTGACCGAGGTATACTTTGTACCAAGTTTATGCAGTAACATAATCAGTCTTGGAAAGCTCTCAGAGGATGGAAATAGAGTAGTGCTAGATGATACATTCATGTGGATTAGAGACAGGTTTGGGAAGGTGCAGATGAAGGTAAAAGAGCACACAACCGACTATACAAGGTGCTGCTCAAGACATCAGCTGGGGTTGTGCACAGGTCAACAAGGAAGCCATGTCTGAAGTCCAGCAGCAGCAACGGAGATGCCGAGATTGAGCCGCATGAAGGTTTGGTACGCAAAGAAACATGTTGAGTAACAAGATTAGGGAGGTGATTGTTGGTGCAAATCTTGTTACAAAGGCAGGTTCAAAGATTGCATTAGTCATTAGCTTCATGCATTAGTTCAGAAGGTTAGCTCGTGACGTGCACGTGACTGCAACGTAGATACGCCGCTAAGTAGTTGATTCCTAGCTGAATAATAGGGCCATGCAGCGTGAGTTTGTTCACGACTTGGCGAGTATACTTGGACTTTCTGCTAGATAGCTAGGCCACGCAAGCGGATCGTGGGATGGCACGACTGCATGTTTGCGTGATGGCAACACCACGACGATCGGGTGGACGGGATGGCACGACCGACTTACCCGCTCTGAACTGGTTTTACGTTTCAGTTCTGTTAGCGCATAATAAGAGAGGAAAGAAAGAAAAGGGCAAGCAGTTGGGCCTCGCAAAAAATCAGTGTTCGCCTTCCCTTCTCCTGCGTTCGTCTCCACCGCCGCAGGTAGCCTCGCGCCGATCCAACACTTGGTATTCAGAGCCTGGTTGTGGCCGGAGGCGAATCGGCGGCGGTGTGTAGCGATGGGAGATCAGTCACCGACGAAGAGCAACGCTGGTGGCGGCGGAAAGTACACGCCGCCGAGCAAGAGGCTCGGAGCCAGCGGCTCCGGCGATGGGATGGTCGTCATGGCCGCGCCGACGAGGAGCATCGGAGTGCCGATTCAGTACCCCCAGCTGACTGAAAGCAATTATCAGTTGTGGGCGGCGAAGATGAAGATCATCCTCAAGCCAATGGGCATGTGGTCGGCGATCACCGGAGAAGACGTCGATGAGGCCAAGGACCAGGGAGCCATGGCTGCTATCTTGCAGTCGGTTCCCGACAACGTGATGATGTCGATCGTGGAATACGAGTCGGTGAAGGAGGCTTGGGAGGCCATCCGCACCATGCGTGTCGGTGATGCGCGTTGCAGTGCACGCATCAGTCACCTCACAAGGCGTTTTGAGCGCTGACCATGGAAGGAGGTGAAGACGCGGTGCATTCGGGCGCCGCTCACCGCGCTCGTCGGAGAAATTCGAGCGCTTGGCGAGAACTTGCAGGAGCACGCCGTTGTCAAGCGGCTGTTCGCGGGCGGTCCCGGATCGCTTCCTGCCGATAATCGGACGATCGAGCAATGGGGCGACGTCAAGAAGATGTCGGTCGCCGAGGCCATTGGCGGCTGCGGGCGCTCGAGGAGAACGAGTCTGGCGGCGCCAAGATCGTGACGACGACGGCGAAGTTGATGTTGGTCTCACGGCGCAGCTGGAGGCACTGGTCCGGAAGAAAAGAAGAAAGGAGAGGGCTCCAAGAACGGCGGCAAGAACGGCGATGGGCGTGGCGGTGGCCGCGCCGAGAGATGACGACAAGAAAAGCCCGCGGCAAGTTTGACAAGTCAAGATTACCTGCTTCGAAAAGGGGAGAAAGGACACTTCAAGTCCGAGTGTGAGGCGTTGAAGAAAGAGAAGGCGCCTTGCAGCTGCCGACGCCGACCACGAGCCGGGCTGCTGATGGCGGTGGCATGTGAGCTTGTACAGGGGCGGAGAAGCACGCCACGGACGCCGTGGAGCCGAAGGTATCAAGGTGAAGGAGGTGCCGCCCCTTAGCTGTGGAGGCTGAGTTGGAGGCTGCCACGACCGAGACTGAGCGGCTACGCTGGGAGCTGGCCGCGCGAACGCGAAACTGCATGCCATGTCCGATGTGTACTGGACACAGGCTGAGGCGTTGGTGCATGCTAGTGAGGAGAAGGCAAAGTTCCGGAGGTGCAGCGCTTGATCTGTGATGAGAACGCGGCTCCGGTATCTGGTGATGCATACTGCTGCAGCACCTGCTCAAGTCAAGGCGGAGCCGCCATAGGGAGTGCAGGAACAGCGGCAGAACGCCGCGAAGCGGACAGGGTGCCCATGACAGCTGAGGTGACGTTACGCACTGGCACCGCGAAGCGACACCGCCATGACTACACTCGCATGGAGAAACCGCGAGTGGAGCTCAATGGTAAGAAGTCCCATACTGAAATGATGCAGATCACGGATGAAGCAAGTGAACTTCTGAAGAAAGGCAAGGACTTCCTCTTGCTGAATGAGGAGAACGTTAAGCCTTTGCTGAGCATGGATGGATCAGTTGATGCATGGTGGCTTGATAGTGGTGCTAGCAATCACATGACAGGCTCATGGGGCAAATTCAAGGAGATAGATGAAAACATCCGTGGACGTGTGAAGCTTGGAGATGGGTCTACAACTCTTATAGAAGGAAAAGGTTCAGTCCTTGTTGAATGCAAGAGTGGTGAGCAGCTGCATCTGACCGAGGTATACTTTGTACCAAGTTTATGCAGTAACATAATCAGTCTTGGAAAGCTCTCAGAGGATGGAAATAGAGTAGTGCTAGATGATACATTCATGTGGATTAGAGACAGGTTTGGGAAGGTGCAGATGAAGGTAAAAAGAGCACACAACCGACTATACAAGGTGCTGCTCAAGACATCAGCTGGGGTTGTGCACAGGTCAACAAGGAAGCCATGTCTGAAGTCCAGCAGCAGCAACGGAGATGCCAAGATTGAGCCGGCATGAAGGTTTGGTACGCAAAGAAACATGTTGAGTAACAAGATTAGGGAGGTGATTGTTGGTGCAAATCTTGTTACAAAGGCAGGTTCAAAGATTGCATTAGTCATTAGCTTCATGCATTAGTTCAGAAGGTTAGCTCGTGACGCGCACGTGACTGCAACGTGTAGATACGGCGCTAAGTAGTTGATTCCTAGCTGAATAATAGGGCCATGCAGCGTGAGTTTGTTCACGACTTGGCGAGTATACTTGGACTTTCTGTTAGATAGCTAGGCCACCGCAAGCGGATCGTGGGATGGCACGACTGCATGTTTGCGTGATGGCAACACCACGACGATCGGGTGGACGTGGGATGGCACGACCGACTTACCCGTTCTGAACTGGTTTTACGTTTCAGTTCTGTTAGCGCATAATAAGAGAGGAAAGAAAGAAAAGGGCAAGCAGTTGGGCCTCGCAAAAAATCAGTGTTCGTCTTCCCTTCTCCTGCGTTCGTCTCCACCGCTCGCTTGTGTAGCCTCGCGCCTTCGATCCAACACTTGGTATTCAGATCCTGGTTGTGGCCGGAGGCGAATCGGCGGCGGTGTGTAGCGATGGGAGATCAGTCACCGACGAAGAGCGACGCTGGTGGCGGCGGAAAGTACACGCCGAAAGCAAGAGGCTCGAGCCAGCGGCTCCGGCGATGGATGGTCGTTATGGCCGCTACCGACGAGGAGCGCCGGAGTGCCGATTCAGTACCCCAGCTGACTGAAAGCAATTATCGGTTGTGGGCGGCGAAGATGAAGATCATCCTCAAGCCAATGGGCGGTGGTCGGAGATCACCGGAGAAGACGCCGATGAGGCCAAGGACCAGGAGCCATGGCTGCTATCTCGCAGTCGGTTCCGACGACGTGATGATGTCGATCGTGGAATACGAAGTCGGCGAAGGAGGCTTGGGAGGCCATCCGCACCATGCGATCGGTGATGAGCGCGCAGTGCGCACGCATCAGTCACCTCACAAAGCGTTTTGAGCGCCTGACCATGGAAGGAGGTGAAGACGTCGGTGCATTCGGGCGCCGGCTCACCGCGCTCGTCGGAGAAATTCGAGCGCTTGGCGAGAACTTGCGGGAGCACGACGTTGTCAAGCGGCTGTTCGCGGCGGTCCCGGATCGCTTCCTGCCGATAATCGGGACGATCGAGCAATGGGGCGACGTCAAGAAGATGTCGGTCGTCGAGGCCATTGGGCGGCTGCGGGCGTTCGAGGAGAACGAGTCCGGGCGGCGCCAAGATCGTGACGACGACGGCGAGAAGTTGATGTTGGTCTCACGTGCGCAGCTGGAGGCACTGGTCCGGGAAGAAAAGAAGAAAGGAGAGGGCTCCAGCAACGGCGGCAAGGACGGCGATGGGCGTGGCGGTGGCCGCGGCCGAGATGACGACAAGAAAAAGCCCCGCGGCAAGTTTGACAAGTCAAGATTACCTGCTTCGAAAAGGGGAGAAAGGACACTTCAAGTCCGAGTGTGAGGCGTTGAAGAAAGAGAAGGCGCCTTGCAGCTGCCGACGTCGACTACGAGCCGGGGCTGCTGATGGCGGTGGCATGTGAGCTTGTACAGGGGGCGGAGAAGCACGTCACGGACGCCGTGGAGCCAGAAGGTATCAAGGTGAAGGAGGTGCTTCGCCCCTTAGCTGTGGAGGCTGAGTTGGAGGCTGCCACGACCGAGGCTGAGCGGCTACGCGGGAGCTGGCCGCGCGAACGCGAACTGCATGCCATGTCCGATGTGTACTGGACACAGGCTGAGGCGCTGGTGCATGCTAGTGAGGAGAAGGCAAAGTTCCTGGAGGTGCAGCGCTTGATCTGTGATGAGAACGCGCTGCCGGTATCTGGTGATGCATACTGCTGCAGCACCTGCTCAAGTCAAGGCGGAGCCGCCATAGGGAGTGCAGGAACAGCGGCAGTAACGCCGCAAGCGGACAGGGTGCCCATGACAGCTGAGGTGACGTTACCGGTACTGGCACCGGCGAGCGCGACACCGGCCATGACTACACTCGGCATGGAGAAACCGCGAGTGGAGCTCAATGGTAAGAAGTCCCATACTGAAATGATGCAGATCACGGATGAAGCAAGTGAACTTCTGAAGAAAGGCAAGGACTTCCTCTTGCTGAATGAGGAGAACGTTAAGCCTTTGCTGAGCATGGATGGATCAGTTGATGCATGGTGGCTTGATAGTGGTGCTAGCAATCACATGACAGGCTCATGGGGCAAATTCAAGGAGATAGATGAAAACATCCGTGGACGTGTGAAGCTTGGAGATGGGTCTACAACTCTTATAGAAGGAAAAGGTTCAGTCCTTGTTGAATGCAAGAGTGGTGAGCAGCTGCATCTGACCGAGGTATACTTTGTACCAAGTTTATGCAGTAACATAATCAGTCTTGGAAAGCTCTCAGAGGATGGAAATAGAGTAGTGCTAGATGATACATTCATGTGGATTAGAGACAGGTTTGGGAAGGTGCAGATGAAGGTAAAAGAGCACACAACCGACTATACAAGGTGCTGCTCAAGACATCAGCTGGGGTTGTGCACAGGTCAACAAGGAAGCCATGTCTGAAGTCCAGCAGCAGCAACGGAGATGCCGAGATTGAGCGGCATGAAGGTTTGGTACGCAAAGAAACATGTTGAGTAACAAGATTAGGGAGGTGATTGTTGGTGCAAATCTTGTTACAAAGGCAGGTTCAAAGATTGCATTAGTCATTAGCTTCATGCATTAGTTCAGAAGGTTAGCTCAGACGCGCACGTGACTGCAACGTGTAGATACACGCTAAGTAGTTGATTCCTAGCTGAATAATAGGGCCATGCAGCGTGAGTTTGTTCACGACTTGGCGTAGTATACTTGGACTTTCTGTTAGATAGCTAGGCCACATAAGCGGATCGTGGGATGGCACGACTGCATGTTTGCGTGATGGCAACACCACGACGATCGGGTGGACGTGGGATGGCACGACCGACTTACCCGTTCTGAACTGGTTTTACGTTTCAGTTCTGTTAGCGCATAATAAGAGAGGAAAGAAAGAAAAGGGGCAAGCAGTTGGGCCTCGCAAAAAATCAGTGTTCGTCTTCCCTTCTCCTGCGTTCGTCTCCACCGCTCGCTTGTGTAGCCTCGCGCCTTCGATCCAACACTTGGTATTCAGATCCTGGTTGTGGCCGGAGGCGAATCGGCGGCGGTGTGTAGCGATGGGAGATCAGTCACCGACGAAGAGCGACGCTGGTGGCGGCGGAAAGTACACGCCGCCGAGCAAGAGGCTCGGAGCCAGCGGCTCCGGCGATGGGATGGTCGTCATGGCCGCGCCGACGAGGAGCGTCGGAGTGCCGATTCAGTACCCCCAGCTGACTGAAAGCAATTATCAGTTGTGGGCGGCGAAGATGAAGATCATCCTCAAGCCAATGGGCGTGTGGTCGGCGATCACCGGAGAAGACTTCGATGAGGCCAAGGACCAGGGAGCCATGGCTGCTATCTCGCAGTCGGTTCCCGACGACGTGATGATGTCGATCGTGGAATACGAGTCGGCGAAGGAGGCTTGGGAGGCCATCCGCACCATGCGTATCGGTGATGAGCGCGTTGTGCAGGCACGCATCAGTCACCTCACAAGGCGTTTTGAGCGCCTGACCATGGAAGGAGGTGAAGATGTCGGTGCATTCGGGCGCCGGCTCACCGCGCTCGTCGGAGAAATTCGAGCGCTTGGCGAGAACTTGCGGGAGCACGCCGTTGTCAAGCGGCTGTTCGCGGCGGTCCCGGATCGCTTCCTGCCGATAATCGGGACGATCGAGCAATGGGGCAACGTCAAGAAGATGTCGGTCGTCGAGGCCATTGGGCGGCTGCGGGCGTTCGAGGAGAACGAGTCCGGGCGGCGCCAAGATCCTGACGACGACGGCGAGAAGTTGATGTTGGTCTCACTTGCGCAGCTGGAGGCACTGGTCCGGGAAGAAAAGAAGAAAGGAGAGGGCTCCAGCAACGGCGGCAAGGACGGCGATGGGCGTGGCGGTGACCGCGGCCGAGATGACGACAAGAAAAAGCCCCGCGGCAAGTTTGACAAGTCGAAGATTACCTGCTTCGAGTGCGGGGAGAAAGGACACTTCAAGTCCGAGTGTGAGGCGTTGAAGAAAGAGAAGGCGCTCCTTGCAGCTGTCGACGTCGACTACGAGCCGGGGCTGCTGATGGCGGTGGCATGTGAGCTTGTACAGGGGGCGGAGAAGCACGTCACGGACGCCGTGGAGCCAGAAGGTATCAAGGTGAAGGAGGTGCTTCGCCCCTTAGCTGTGGAGGCTGAGTTGGAGGCTGCCACGGCCGAGGCTGAGCGGCTACGCGGGGAGCTGGCCGCGGCGAATGTGAAACTGCATGCCATGTCCGATGTGTATTGGACACAGGCTGAGGCGTTGGTGCATGCTAGTGAGGAGAAGGCAAAGTTCCTGGAGGTGCAGCGCTTGATCTGTGATGAGAACGCGCGGCTCCGGTATCTGGTGATGCATACTGCTGCAGCACCCGTTCAAGTCAAGGCGGAGCCGGCCATAGGGAGTGCAGGAACAGCGGCAGTAACGCCGCAAGCGGACAGGGTGCCCATGACAGCTGAGGTGACGTTACCGGTGCTGGCACCGGCGAGCGCGACACCGGCCATGACTACACTCGGCATGGAGAAACCGGGAGTGGAGCTCAATGGTAAGAAGTCCCATACTGAAATGATGCAGATCACGGATGAAGCAAGTGAACTTCTGAAGAAAGGCAAGGACTTCCTCTTGCTGAATGAGGAGACCGTTAAGCCTTTGCTGAGCATGGATGAATCAGTTGATGCATGGTGGCTTGATAGTGGTGCTAGCAATCACATGACAGGCTCACGGGGCAAATTCAAGGAGATAGATGAAAACATCCGTGGACGTGTGAAGCTTGGAGATGGGTCTACAACTCTTATAGAAGGAAAAGGTTCAGTCCTTGTTGAATGCAAGAGTGGTGAGCAGCTGCATCTGACCGAGGTATACTTTGTACCAAGTTTATGCAGTAACATAATCAGTCTTGGAAAGCTCTCAGAGGATGGAAATAGAGTAGTGCTAGATGATACATTCATGTGGATTAGAGACAGGTTTGGGAAGGTGCAGATGAAGGTAAAAAGAGCACACAACCGACTATACAAGGTGCTGCTCAAGACATCAGCTGGGGTTGTGCACAGGTCAACAAGGAAGCCATGTCTGAAGTCCAGCAGCAGCAACGGAGATGCCGAGATTGAGCCGGCATGAAGGTTTGGTACGCAAAGAAACATGTTGAGTAACAAGATTAGGGAGGTGATTGTTGGTGCAAATCTTGTTACAAAGGCAGGTTCAAAGATTGCATTAGTCATTAGCTTCATGCATTAGTTCAGAAGGTTAGCTCGTACGTGCACGTGACTGCAACGTGTAGATACGCGCTAAGTAGTTGATTCCTAGCTGAATAATAGGGCCATGCAGCGTGAGTTTGTTCACGACTTGGCGTAGTATACTTGGACTTTCTGTTAGATAGCTAGGCCACCGCAAGCGGATCGTGGGATGGCACGACTGCATGTTTGCGTGATGGCAACACCACGACGATCGGGTGGACGTGGGATGACACGACCGACTTACCCGTTCTGAACTGGTTTTACGTTTCAGTTCTGTTAGCGCATAATAAGAGAGGAAAGAAAGAAAAGGGGCAAGCAGTTGGGCCTCGCAAAAAATCAGTGTTCGTCTTCCCTTCTCCTGCGTTCGTCTCCACCGCTCGCTTGTGTAGCCTCGCGCCTTCGATCCAACATCCTTACACGTATATATAGAAGCTAGACTAGATAGCACCGAACCGACTCGGTGACTAAAACTACTCCTACTCGGTCACGTACATGTAAGTACAATTAGGTCAACTATCCTATCTGGACACCTGCGTGCACACGTACGGGAGCAGCCCATCTCGGGTTTAACTCCAACACAGTTCGTGATTAGATCAAAACATACGACCAAAATAAAATGTCCACCAACGATCTCAGCAAGTCATCTGACCAACACAGGCCTTTCTTAGTGCTACCTGGGGCAGCATGAAAGCAACATTTTTGGTCAATTGCTTAGTTTCTCCGGTTACTCAATGTGGTGGCAACGATTTAACTAACTTGTATGAGAGCTGGCATGACATCTTGTTCGTGCGCGTGCAGATATTTCTCTCCCTCTCGCGTCGCCTCCCCCACGGGCGGGTCGGGAGGGCTCAGCCGCCGCCGTCGCCTAGTAACCCTCCAGCGCCCTTCTCCCCCTCCACCACTGCCGATGGTCGGCGCCGGGCAAAGCCCATGCGTGCGACGGCGGCGGCGGAGGGTCTCTTCTCCCTCTTCCGGATCCGCGGCGGCGCGGGCGTCCTGATCAGTGGGGTGCGGCCCTCCCGAGGTGTGGCAGATCCCGGAGGCGGTGGGCTCGCAGCGGTGTACGGGCGCCCAGATCCATGGTTGTGGGTTTCCCGGCAGCGTGCGCGCTCCCAGCGGCGGTGGGATCGATCGACGGCGGGCTTGGGTGATGGCATCGCTCATCGCTCATGGCGGATCTCGCCACTCCGGCCATCGTGGAGGAACCTGGACTTGGGGCGGCGGCCCCGTTAGGCATGGCGACGACGCCCTCGGCTGGCGACGTTCGCGGGGGGTGGATGGACGGCGTCTTGACCGCGTGGGCGGTGAGTTGCCGGTGGATCTCCTCCGCACTGCAGGCTCTCTCCCGCTGCACTTGGTGGCTTACAATCGCGGTCGTCGGCCTCGGTGCGTTCGTGGGGGCTGGTAGAGGTGACATCGGACCGGAAGAAACTCTAGATGACTCGTTCATCCCGACGGTGGCGACGACCAGGGTCGGCGTTCTCCTCCTTGCAGGCGCCATCGAGGTCCCTGCCCTCCACCCCGACCCAATGCCCGAGTGAAAACCTAAAATCTCCTTAGATTGGGCGGCGGCGGCACTACGTGTGGTGTACCCTTCTTGGAGGCGCCACCTGGGCGTTTGGGTGCTCAGTTAGAGGAACTGCATGCGAGGGGTGGGGGCCGAGCGGATGGGGTGGACAGGTGGTGGAGCGGTGTGGTATCTATCACGTCATCGACGACTGGTTTTGGCGGCGTGGCGCAGTGGGGTCTCGCCGACAGATGCATGACGATGGACGCAAGCAGGAGGTGGCGCTGTGCGGCGCCCCTGGTGGCGTCGACGGCAGATAGACTGGGCAAGGTAGATGCAGCAGTACAACACTGAAGATGGATTGATGGCAGATGGCTGCGGTGGCCTCATACCCGGCAGGCGTCCTGGTTGAGGAGTGCGCCGGACTGGTGGGTGCTCCATACCCGACATGCGTCCTGGTTGGGACCTCAGGTCTTAGATGTTAGGTTTGGCTGCGATGTCTGAGACTATCAGCATCCCTTTATCAACTGGATATGAGTAGCGACAGATGTTGCCTAGATGGTGGCTTTAGTCTTACTGTTATATGACTTTGTAAGGTCTTGCGTGAATAATTAATAAAGTAAAGTGGCTACATGCATCGTTCAGATGCAAAGGCCGGTGGTCCTCCTTCTTTAAAAAAATGACATCTTGTTTTTTTTTGAAAGGAGGAAAAAGATTTGCCTCATATATTAATTAAGAGAGAAGAAAGAGTTTGAGGGATTACAACACCGCCTTACAAAGGGACTACTCTCCCGGCATGATTGAACTCAACTCTTAGCCCGGCAGCGACCCAAAGTGCCGCCTCATCTTTGTTGAGTGCTAGAATAACAAATGGCGGGGCACTTTTGTGGCGGAACACCCTCGCATTACGTTCGTTCCAGATGGCCCAAGAGGTGAGCAATGTGAGGGAGGCCACCGTCTTCCTGTTGGGGACGGAGTGTGCACGTTGGATGCCACTAACAATCATAGTATGGTTGGTTCCTGATAGAAGTTAGTGCCCATCTCAAAGAAAGACAAGAAAAACTACAGAAAAAGATCAGTGAGTGCAGTGTGGGTCACCCCTCTATCTTTCAGAAAAAGCCACATCAACCCTCTATCTAAATTCTGCCGCAACATGAAAAAAAATTAAACTCGTACAGGTCCCACGAGATTTTGTGAGATTTAAATCTGATTTCTAGTTTACTTATGCAACCCCTATAGTACAATGGGGAACACTACAGCGAACATGACAGCAAACTGCTGTCCCCTGCCTGTTGTGGACACCTAGGGGACAAGCAGTAGCGAACCAATCCAGATCAGATCGACTAGGCCTGGGATGTTGATTCAGCGATGCTCGACTCGACACCAAGCAGCCCCCTACATGCCCCAACAATTCTTGATTGATAGAGCGACCGTAGTATGGTTCAGTTGTAGAAGCAAGCACAAGCCAAGCCAGCATTCCCCTAGCAGGGCAGAGAAGAGCAGCCTATTGTATTGCAGAGCAGAGCTGAGCAGTTTAGTTATAGCGGCAGTCCAAACTGCAGAGTGCTGGAAAGTTTCTCAGACACGTTATATCTCTAGTTCCTCTTGCGAAATGGATGATTTGGCAGGGCATTTCCCCCGACATCTCCCAGGTAACAAGCACTGCCGGCGTCCCATCAGTGTCCAAGCTGATAAAACCATAGTTGAAAAAGTTTCTTCTACTAAACCTGCGAAAATTTGTTTGATTCTCATTATAAGTATGTGAACAAGATAGAGGTGAATTTCTTCAAATTTCTCCTTTGATATCTTGATTTCAACTCACAATGATCCCTAACTAGCACTAGTTGGGATGTAGCCTCACAAACTCTCCTGCGTGTTTCCCCCCTCTACAAATCTACAGTACTCCAAATTTGATGCGACCTCATTACAAAACAGACAAGGTAAACATAAATTTGCATTACAAACATAAAAAAAAAGGTAAACTTCAATCAAGTCAACAACAAGTTAAAAATATCCTTTAACTTGTATACATGGGAAGTGTTGAAGGAGATGATGTCACTAGTAGAAAAACCCCCTATCGTCCCGGTTGGTAAGGGCCTTTTGTCCCGGTTCTTGAACCGGGACGAAAGGTTATGCTCTAGACCTTTAGTCCCGGTTCAAACACGAACCGGGACAGATGGACCTCCATGTGACCGGTGCGCCGAGCCAGGCAGGAGGGCCTTTGATCCCGGTTGGTGGCACCAACCGGGACCAAAAGGCATCCACGCGTCACCATTTCAGGGGCTGGAGTTTTTGTTTCTTTTTTAAAAGGGGGGGTGGGGGTTTTGGGGGGTTAATTTAGGTGTTTCATGTATTGTGTTAGCTAGCTAATTAATAGAGATAAGTGTTCTCTCTTATGTCCGTGCTTGGTCGACGCTACGTACTATACATAGAGAGGCCCTCGACATGCTAGCTAGTAAAGAAATGAAGGAAACCATTAAGTACAGAAGTTCGTCATGCATACCGAGAGAAGTGATCGATCGACCTCTCTTTCTCCGAGAGATTGGTCGAACACCAAGTTTTTGTATTATCTATCTGACGCTACTGGCTACATACATATACGATATGTATGATCTCTTACAATCCCCTAGTATTTAAAATCAACTTCCACATGGTATTCTCCGGCTTTATTGATGACGTGGTCAAGAAAGAATCCCGCCAATTCCTCTTGAATTGCTTTAATGCGATCTTGTGGTAGGAGTTCATTCCGCATCTGCCACGTCTAATTTGAAGAAGGGGGTTAATACATATATATGAATGAAACTAAACAGAAATGATGATGAAATAAAATAAAATTGTGAATATTATTGCTTACGCACTTCATATTGTCTTTTAGAGTAGCCCTGCTTATTTTTCAAAGTCGCGTCGTAGATGAACTCGCACACGTAGTATCCACAGTAATTATTCCCTTGTTCCTGCCACAAGCACTTTACGAGAAATAGAGGTCAATCATACTGATAATGAAGCATTATAAATGGCATTGATGAAAGTATAGCTATAGAATCAACGGGAGATGAGCACAACTAGCTAGCTAGTAGTACTTACTTTTGGATATGTATATCGCAGCTCCTTCGGCAGTCCCGGAGCTTCTGCGGTGAACTGTTTCCAAACCCTGCAAGACAAAGAAAATAATTGTTATTACTTGAGGTATCAGGAAATGAACAAAAGGTTGCCGATATGGTGCGATAATGATCGATTGAACTTACTTGTTGAGCATTTTAGTCATGTCCGCATACATTTCGGGATCTTTTTGTCTCGAGTCTAAGACGGTTACTAGTCCCCGCTCAAGCTTAATCTCCAGAAGAACATAGTGAAAGCTGCGCATGCATGCATAACTCATCAATTACATTACTATAACCTCGCTCGAGTAATAAGGGAAACCGAATATGCACACGACAGTAACACTCACTCGACGTTGTAAGGAAAGAGTATGGTATCTTTGTTTTGATTTTTGATCAACGATTATAGCAAGTTGGCCTCGGCCTCTTCGGCGTGCTTTTTAACCTGAATTTCATCTATGATATTTGTGTTAATGAACCCAATATCATACGTTTCTTGTTTTCTACACTCGACGATTTTCAATCTGCATAATATAATGAGGATAATTAATTATAAATACATGCAATGAAAGAGCTGAGCTATATATATATAGACTTAATGACAGAAATAGTACTTACAGACAGTAGCAAAAGACCGTTAATTTATCGAGGGCCTTTTGATTGAAGAACTCGAAGAACTCCTCAAATGGAACAGTCAACAGATCAGTTACAACGAGGTCATGCTCCTCTTTAATTCTCAGATACAAGGTATTCGTCCCCCCAGACTCTCTGCAGGTTTTCATGTACCAATTATGGAATCTTCGCATCATCGTTGTTAGAGAATTTTCATCTTTGACGAGAGGCTTCCCGTACTCGTATCTGTGTTCGACCACCTCCATGAAATCAAAATTTACATCGTCAGGCAGGTAATCTCCAAGATTGGTATAACCGGGCACCATCCACGGAGCATTAGCGACGATGTCGCTAGACACATTGAGCGGGGGACACGATTGCTTAGCTTGTTCGCCGAGCTGGGCAATTTTTTTTCTCAGCTGCTCGTTCTTTTAACCTTTGATATTGAAGAAGGATGGTGGGAGCACCAGCTCGAAGCTGACAAGACATTGCGCCACATCACTCCTTAGCGTTGGTACGATTTCTGGATCGATCACCTTCTGAAATATTGCATTGAGGAATGCACATAGCTTCACAATGGCTAATCGGACGTTTTCCGGTAGAAGCCCCTTCAATGCAATCGGGAGCAGTTGCGTCATAATCACATGGCAGTCATGAGACTTTAGGTTCTGGAACTTTTTCTCTGGCATATTTATTATTCCCTTTATATTCGACGAGAAGCAAGTCGGGACCTTCATACTGAGCAGACATTCAAAGAAGATTTTTTCTCTTCTTTCGTAAGAGCGTAGCTGGCAGGACCTTCATAGTGCTTTGGAGGCATGCCGTCTTTTTCGTGCAAGCGTTGCAGGTCCTCCCGTGCCTTAGGTGTATCTTTTGCCTTCCCATACACGCCCAAGAAGCCTAGCAGGTTCACGCAAAGGTTCTTCATCACGTGCATCACATCGATCGAAGAGCGGACCTCTAGGTCTTTCCAGTAGGGTAGGTCCCAAAATATAGATTTCTTCTTCCACATGGGTGCGTGTTTCTCAGCGTCATTCGGAACAGCTAATCCGCCGGGACCCTTTCTAAAGATTACGTGTAAATCATTGACCATAGCAAGTACGTGATCACCGGTACGCATGGCGGGCTTCTTCCGGTGATCTGCCTCGCATTTAAAATGCTTGCCTTTCTTTCGACATTGATGGTTGGTTAGAAGAAATTGACGATGGCCCAAGTACACATTCTTTCTACAGCTTCCCAGGTATATACTTTCAGTGTCATCTAAACAGTGCGTACATGCATGGTATCCCTTGTTTGTCTATCCTGAAAGGTTACTTAGAGCGGGCCAATCGTTGATGCTCAGGAACAGCAACGCCTTTAGGTCAAATTCCTCCTGTTTGTGCTCATCCCACGTACGTACACCGTTTCCATTCCACATCTGTAAAAGTTCTTCAACTAATGGCCTTAGGTACACATCAATGTCGTTGCCAGGTTGCATAGGGCCTTGGATGAGAACTGGCATCATAATGAACTTCCGCTTCATGCACATCCAAGGAGGAAGGTTATACATACATAGAGTCACGGGCCAGGTGCTAGATTGCTGCTCTGCTCCCCGAAAGGATTAATGCCATCCGCGCTTAAAGCAAACCATACGTTCCTCGGGTCACTTGCAAACTCATATCAGTACTTTCTCTTGATTTTTCTCCACTGCGACCCGTCAGCTGGTGCTCTCAACTTCCCGTCTTTCTTACGGTCCTCACTGTGCCATCGCATCAACTTGGCATGCTCTCCGTTTCTGAACAGACGTTTCAACCGTGGTATTATAGGAGCATACCACATCACCTTTGCAGGAACCCTCTTGCTAGGGGGCTCGCCATCAACATCAACAGGGTCATCTCGTCTGATCTTATACCGTAACGCACCGCATACCGGGCATGCATTCAGATCCTTGTACGCACCGCGATAGAGGATGCAGTCATTAGGGCATGCATGTATCTTCTGCACCTCCAATCCTAGAGGACATACGACCTTCTTTGTTGCGTATGTACTGTCGGGAAATTCGCTATCCTTTGGAAGCTTCTTCTTCAATATTTTCAGTAGCTTCTCAAATCCTTTGTCAGGCACAGCATTCTCTGCCTTCCACTGCAGCAATTCCAGTTCGGTACCGAGCTTTGTGTTGCCATCTTCGCAATTGGGGTACAACCCTTATTTGTGATCCTCTAACATGCGATCGAACTTCAGCTTCTCCTTTTGACTTTCGCATTGCGTCCTTGCATCGACAATGACCCGGCGGAGATCATCATCATCGGGCATATCGTATGGTTCCTCTTGATCTTCTGCAGCTTCGCCCTTTGCAGCATCATCGTGCACATTGTCTGGTTCCTCTTGATGTTCAGTAGCATCACCGTATTCAGGGCCACATAGTTGTTATCGTACTCTTCTTCTTCTTCGCCGTCTTCCATCATAACCCCTATTTCTCCGTGCCTCGTCCAAACATTATAGTGTGGCATGAAATCCTTGTAAAGCAGGTGGGTGTAAAGGATTTTCCTGTCAGAGTAAGACTTCGTATTCCCACATATAGGGCATGGACAACACATAAAACCATTCTGCTTGTTTGCCTCAGTCACTTCGAGAAAATTATGCACGCCCTTAATGTACTCGGAGGTGTGTCTGTCACCGTACATCCATTGTCGGTTCATCTACGTGCATTATATATAATTAAGTGTGTCAAAATCCATTACAGAACATCATGAATAGATAATTAAGTAACCAAATTAATAGAAGTTCATCATCACATTAAAATCAAAGTACATACATAGTTCTCATGTAACAAGATAAAGCTCTGCAGAGCATCTAAATTAATTAAACCATACAATGAAACTATGTAAAACATTTCAATGCGAAAACAAATGCGATCATAATCGCAACCAAGGTAACAATTGATCCAACGGCATAATGCTACCAAGCCTCGGTATGAATGGCATATTTTCTAATCTTTCTAATCTTCAAGCGCATTGCATCCATCTTGATCTTGTGATCATCGACGACATCCGCAACATGCAACTCCAATATCATCTTCTCCTCCTCAATTTTTTTATTTTTTCCTTTAAGAAATTGTTTTCTTCTTCAACTAAATTTAACCTCTCGACAATAAGGTCGGTTGGAATATCCGGTTCACATACCTCCTAGATAAATAAAATCTATGTCACGTTGGTCGGCATAATTTTCATAAACAATAAATGAAGCAATAGTTATAAAGATAATATATATCACATCCGAATCATAGACAGGACGATGGCCGACGGGGCTGATACCAAAACCATCGCACTATATAATAACAAGCAATATAATAGTAAGAAAATTAGACAAGTATATATCTCTACAGCAAGAATTTTTTTCTTTCAGAAAGAAGATAAGAACAAGAGGCTCACCACGGTGGTGCCGGTGACGAGATCGGCGCGGGCGATCGACGATAGTGAAGACGGGGATGGGGCGTGACGGACCGCTAATATAAAGCTAGACAAATCTCGGGAAAAATAGAGTTCGGAGGTCGTGCTTCGAGAGGAGAAAGCTTAACTAGTGTGGCTCGGGCATTTCATCGAACACCTCATGTGCATAGGAGGTGAGCTAGAGCACCACAAAGCCCTCCCCCGGCCAGAGAAAAACAGAGCAGTGGAGTGCTCTGCTCGCGGGTGAGGGGTATATATAGGCACCTCAATAGTCCCGGTTCGTGGCACAAACAGGGACTAAAGGGCAGCCCGTTGTCCCGGTTCAAGCCACCAACCAGGACCAATGATGGTGGGCCAGGAGCCAGGCCCATTGGTCCCGGTTTGTCCCACCAACTGGGACCAAAAGGTCCAGACGAACCGGGACAAATGGCCCACGTGGCTCGGTTGGCCCCTTGGGCTCACGAACCGGGACCAATGCCCTCATGGGTCCCGGTTCTGGACTGAACCGAGACTGATGGGCTAACCCAGCCTGGACCAAAGCCCTCTTTTCTACTAGTGTGTATACCTGGAAGTGTTGAAGGAGATGATGGATCATCAGTGCAAGCGCGAAGACATCATTTGGGCTTTGGCCTGCTCTTTCTTCCACCGTAAGAATAAGAAAGCCCTGAGTCCGGCTAGCAGCGAGCGTCGCATGCCCCTGCCCAGTAACCACCACAGCATCCCCGGCCAGCCGGCGTGGAGTTGGGACAAAGCAAGCTACATTGCGTCGGACAAGGGCAAGCATTTATGATTTATCAACTGATACACAAGAGCTAGCAGAATGACCATGTGCCTCTGGTATGGTAGAGTAGGTATTACAATAGCTAGGGGTGTATTGAAATATACTACCTCTGTTTTTAAATAGTAGATGTTTTGGCAGTTTAAATTGAATTGCCAAAACGTCTTATATTTAAGAACAAAGGTAAAGCAACGAGATTTAGGAACAAATGGAGTAACAATTTGCATCCTTGCGTTGCTGACAAAGGTCAGCATGGCACATGGAAATTTATCCAAATTTCAGCTTACACCCATGCAGTGTCGTACAATATGGAACCTTGTACAAATTCTTAGGCACAGATCAGCGCAGGTTGAGGGAAAAAGTCATCTTGAGAGGAAATGTGGTGCAAGTTATTAACATGTGTAGAGAGAGCACTACTCGGCTACAGCGAAAATGACAGTAAACTGCTGACCCCTGTCTGTTGCACATACCCACCCAAAGGGCCAGCAGCGAACCAAATCCAGCAATGCTCGATGTAAATTATAGGATGGTGTTCTATTGTATTGCGACGTATTGATCTGAGCCCCTGAGGGATTATGTAGAGTACATGTGGGGTAGAGACTTAGAGTACAAGACAAGTAATATAGTTTTAAAACTATTCTTCACTATCTCCTTATTTCTATTTTTTAACCCAATTATACTTCTAACATTCCCCTCACTCGTAGCAGGAATTAAACAGACGATTTCAACTAAATTTGAAGTCTTGTGCTTCCATCCTCTTCTTTGTTGTGCCATCATCAACTCTGTTCTCTGATGGATTGGCACCTAGGGCGATGACTGCGTCCCTTCTGGTGCCTCCTTTGTCTCTCATCTATTTTCTCCCACAGTCACAGCGGGAGTCTCGTGGACACTGGTGACGACGCGGACGTTGTTGACTGGAGTTGTTGCCGATGAGTTGTTGTAGACGTTGTCGTGTGATCGATGTCGAAATTGCGGATCATGATGTAGCCATGGTCGAAGTAGTTGTGGTCGGCGTGGAATCCTTCATAGTTGGTGTAGACGCAATCTCCGTATGACAGAGCTGCAATCATGTAGCCGACGTCTTGCGGATGTCCTTGAGAGGTACCGCCGCTGGCATCTTGCGGATGTCAGAGGACGCGGTTGTAGGAGAGACCACCAGTTTTACCAAGACTGGAGGATGCCCACCGAGCACACAACAGTTTTGCTAGGACCATGTGTGCGCTTGTAGTAGCTTTCACAAAAGTGATGCCGGTGTGTCGATGCAGTCTTAGCCATCGGACGCAGTAAATGTCGTCACTGGTGTCGTGAGCGTCTTGCAGTAGTATTGTCAGAGAACGTGTGTCCACCCTTATCGACGAGGTTGTAAAGGCAACGTCGGTGTGTTGACAAGGTCGTTGATGAAGACTTTGACGATGAAGTGTCTGTGATGACGTTGTAGTGAGTTGTCGACGATGAAGCATTGCTTTAAGGCATCCCTCCGCGGCGATGAAGTGCTGATGTTGTGCCATGCAGAAGAAGTATGTTGGCTCGTAAGTGAAGCTTTTGTGCATGGCATAAGTGCATGCCTGCATGGGTCTATAGGGGTCTGGCGATGTAGTTGTCTGCCCTTCCGGCCTCCGAGTTCGCGAGTCCCGGATGGATGGGTGCAAATGCCGGCTGGGAACCGACCTTCTTTGTGTCCGATCGAGTTGCCGACGCGATCGCTATGTGTCGAAGCCTATCGAAAGCCAATCGAGTGTGAGGACCGCCTGTGCTCCCGCTTTAATACCATGTAGAAATTGTAGGTTGGCTAATATTGTTCTACTATGTTGTGTTTTGTATTGATTTGACCCTTGTATGGAGTATATATATAATACATGAGTGGTAGAGACTTGGAGTACAAGGCAACCCATACATGATTTATTCCTCTTCAATCTCTACTCCTTACCTCTATCTTTAAACCAACATCATATTCTAAAACAGTCCATGCTTGATTTCGTTGCACCACATTTAGAGCATCATATGTCATGCTTTGTCACCCAAACAACGTGGTAAGAGTTGCCAATCCAGCAAAATATTGTGCAAGCTTTCGATATGATGGCAAAACATGAAATGTATGTAGGAAATTGGAAACGATATCTAGTAACCTTTGGAATAATCCGCTCTGGAGATAGACAAGCTGGAGAGAGCGGCGTTGTGATCTGGAATTCAGAAAAGCTTTTCGATCTTAGTATCTAAGAGGATAGTAGTTGGAACGACTGACCACACTATTTTCGATATCACAAGTCAATACAGATTTAAGTAAGTAAATGTTACCATGATATTTTTGTTTCCCTCCAATATTTCACATGATTTGAAGCTGGATAAAGAGATGCACAAATTAGTACTCATATCCCACTCGCTGAATTAGCTACCCTAGGGAATAAGGTATATATAAGAGTCCCATACAGAATCACGTGACAGGTGTGAGCAAGCCATAAAGGAAATATTTGTCACGTCATTTGTATTGTACAACGCAAGTACACTAGAGAATTCTGTGACCATTTAACTTGCATGTTTAGTTGTCTGACCTCTTTCCTAGGAAGTAGTAGCTATGAACAAAGTGAATAGAAACATTGTGTTTGGTTGGAGAAGTACCGAATGTTCACGAGATATATCTAGTGTACTCACGTTGGAACATCACTGCATGCAACTTTCTTTCAAAGAAGAGGAACTGCAAATCAACTTCAAACCAAATCTCGTTCTATGGTTTACATATACTTCTGACCATAGCTAAATCATGTGTGTTACTTGAAGAGCACAAAGTCAGTTCCATCTACAGATATCAAATGATGGCATTCTTTTTGTACACACATGGGCACATGATTGATATTAGCCTAAATTGTAAAGGACTATCAACTGAGGCCGGAATTGTGAACGGCACAACAGATTTGCTCGAACCGAATGGTTTGAAGGGAAACTGATGTAATGTTTCAGTCTGGTGCTTGGCTAAGCAATCAATTTCAAAATAAATCTTCTTCTGTGATCCACATATGTTTCTGACCATGGCCAAATTATGTGCATTAATTGAATGAAACACAAAGTCGGTTGACCGTCTTGACCTATTCAGGCTTAATGTTGGCAAGATTGTCTTGTTGCCGAAGATTAAGGAGGCCAAACAAATCCAACAGTTCAGACACATATGCCTCCTTAATGTCAGCTTCAAGGTTTTCACCAAAGTGCGACGAATAGGCTAAACTCGGTAGCTGACCATATTGTCCGGCTATCTCAAATGGCTTTCATGCAAGGAAGGAATATACTCGATGGCGTAGTAATCCTGACTGAGACCGTCCATGAGATGCACCGAAAAAATATGAGTGGAGTAGTTTTCAAAATTGACTTTGAAAAAGCCTATGACTAGATCAAATGGTCTTTTTTACAACAGGCCCTAAGGATGAAAGGTTTCTCCGATAAATGGCGTCAGTGGATCCAAAATTTTGTAACTGGAGGTAGTGTGGCCATCAAAGTCAATGATGATGTTGGTCATTACTTTCAGACAAAAAAAGGACTACCACAGGGTGACTCCATGTCCCCAATGTTATTTAACATTCTGGTTGACATGTTGGCTATTCTGATTGAGCGCGCCAAGCAGGACAGTCAGATTGCAGGAGTAGTGCCACGCCTTGTGGATGGTGGCCTCTCTATTCTGCAATAGGCTGATGACACAATTCTCTTTATGAAACATGACATGACCAAGGCTCGACACCTGAAACTACTATTATCAGCGTCTGAACAGATGTCTGGTCTTAAGATTAACTTCCATAAAAGCGAATTGTTTTGCTTTGGAGAAGGCTCGAGGCGGCGGCCGATTATGCTGGCCTTGTTTGGTTGTGCACATGGCCAATTCCGGATTAAATATCTGAGAATACCGATTCATTATCGACGTCTAACCAATGCAGAGTGGACGCATGTAGTAGAACGCCTAGAGAAACGGCTGAGCAGTTGGAAAGGCAAGTTGCTCTTAGTCGGAGGACGACTGGTTCTGATAAACTCTGTCCTCACAAATATGGTTCTCTATATAATTTTGTTCTTCCAACTTCCAAAAGGGTCCTGCAAACACTAG
Organism: Aegilops longissima; assembly: GCA_021605205.1. NCBI lineage: Eukaryota > Viridiplantae > Streptophyta > Magnoliopsida > Poales > Poaceae > Aegilops > Aegilops longissima. Next base: position 23,531,805 of record CM038676.1, on the reverse strand, counting down.
ACTATTTTAGGTCCAGGTTCTTTTGGCAAGGAGATGGTGAAAAGAAAAAAATATAGGTTGACCAAATGGAGCGTGGTTTGTAGGCTGAACGACCAAGGTGGCCTCAGAATTCATGACCTACAGGTCAAAATGAGGCCCTAATTAGTAAATGACTGTTCAAACTTCTTACTGAGTATGGTATTTGGAAAACAATGGTTAATAAGTATCTAGGCCAAAAGGCGTTGTCTCGGGCATATTGAAAACCTATAGACTCACACTTTTGGGCTGGCCTAATGGCGGCAAAGAAATATCTCTTTCGCTTTGGGTCTTTCGCGATAAAGGACGGGTCAGAGATTCGTTTCTGAGAAGACATCTGGCTAGGCAACACCAGTCCAGTCTGCGAGAACAATATCCAGCCTTGTACAACATTGCCTGCGATAAGAATAATACTATTACGCAGGTGCTCATCTCATCCCCGCTGAATCTTTCATTCAGGTGGGATTTGATTGCCACCCAACTTATGTCATGGCATAATCTCTTATCTCGTTTGGATTTGATTAACCTGACACAAGGCCGGGACGTGTTTCGCTGGAACCTTACTACATCACACTACTAGGGAAAACCCTAGTAGTAGCGCGGGTTTAATGTCCACTAGTAGCGCGGGCTGCCGCGCTACTAATAAGGCGCTACAGCTATTACTTAGCAGTAGAGCGTGCGACACGCGCTACTGCTAAGACACATAGCGGCATCGCTTATTCCCTCCCGCGCTGCTGCTAATCTAGCTAGTTGCAACGTGTTTACTATCCATCGCTACTAGTATTATTATTTTTACATTTTTTTATTTTTGGTGTATTTATACGCCGTTATAGAAATTTTGGTACAATACCAATTATTATGTTTATATCATTATGTCCATAACAGTGTGTCAAATGAAGGTGGATTAGGTTCAAGTGGAGGCAATATATGGTGCATGTCAAAAGTATACTACTAATCCAAACTTGATCTAGTTTGGACTAGTAGTACTTTTGATGTGCACCACATGTTGCATCCACTTGAATCTAATCCGCCAACATAAGCTATTTAATCATCATGATAGTCATTACCACCAAAAGTATTTATTTAATCACCATAGTCATAGTGTAGCACATAATCATCTTCAAACTCATTCTAGCTAGCTAATCATCACCAACACTAGATGCTGTAGCTATCTAATCACCACCAACACTAGCTAATAATAATCATCATAGTCATTACCACCAACACTAGCTATTTAATCATCATAGTCATAGTGTAGCACATCATCATCTTCAAACTCATTTCTAACTAGCTAATCACTCCTGCTGCTCTCTCTCAGGTAAAATAACATAAAACATGTGTAGCTCTCCTCCTTCATCCAGTTGAAGCATGCAGATGAACATGTCTCCTAATCGTGGGCTGCGCTTCTGATTGCTGCCCCCTAGTACTTCTCTGTGCTCCTCCACCACAAATTTGGTCCAGTCTTTCACTATTAAGCATTCGTCGCTTTTAGAAATCGTGAATGCACTAAAGTGCATTGTAGGATATCTTGGACGTAAGCTAACAATACTCATAATACCATTAGTATCGATCCCATGAGGTACCATTAGTCTCGATCCCATGAGGCACAACATTCATCGGGAGTCCCTGTTGAAGAACATCGTATAGTAACATACTTAGCAATGAAGTTAATTAGCTTAAAAAATAATGTATGGAAAAGATGTACTGAGGACAAATAGTAAAAATCTTACCATCTTTCCTAAATAGATGTGACCGTAGTTTGTTACGAACACTATTGGTCGCACGTTTTCAGTACTAACACTTCTAAGTGCAGGAAGAAAATTTGTCTTGACTGTATCAAGATCCTCAAGCCATGAAACATAATGACTTAGCTCCTCGCAGTTTAGTTCAGCCCCGGGACAGTAGTAGGTCCTGTCTACCAAGCGCTGGACATGTTTGCTTGAACGGAAATAAGCTGACAATAAAAATTAGTTGTCAACTATTTTTGAATAAACAATATCAAAGACATAAATATGGTTGAGAAACTAACATAATGGTATAACTGGAGGCGTCTGCACATCAACCTAGATATCGGTATTATTTTCAATATCATCTTCCGGACGAATATCAAAGGTGATGACCATATCAGGCTCAAATGCATAAGTCTTGCATAGTGCTCGCCAAGTTTTGCATCCAAAATAGGTGTAGTCGTCTGCGTTGTATAATTTTGCATGGAAACTATAACCATGCTCGGTCTTCAAGTAAACTTTCTTTACCTCCATAGTACGACTGAAACCTATCTTATCCAAGACAAAAACTCTTGCATGGCAGGGGATACGCTAGTAGAATAGTAAAATAAAATTACAAGTTGAAGCAAATGAAGCAGATGTCGTGCTTAATTACGATAAAAGACTTGTCGTTGTGACTTACTGTATCCACTTCGAAGTTCACATCCAGCTTGATGCTGAAGCGCCTATCATCATCTAGGAAGATTCCGTCGCACAGGCCGCGCTCGTCTTCGCAGTATTTGCAAATACCAAAATCATTTTTGTTGTCAGACATTTTCTATGTTCATAGTTGAAACATTAATTAAAAATCCATCGAAGACAACTACCAGGATACTCAAAATATGTTATAGGACTCATATTGACATGAGCATTCAATAAGAAAAACCAATTCGTAAAATAAATAAGTATCCAAATTAGCATGCATTCAATAAGAAAAAGTAAATCATCACATGCTTCCGTACATCGTCGAATATTATCAATAATACATCCCAAATAGTATCATACATATAACATCACTAAAACAACTAAAACCCTAGCGCATGACAGGTATCGGCGTGGGCGGTGGACACCCAAAGAGAAGGAACCATCACAGGATCATAGCTCCAGTGAGATCCCTGGAGAACCTGCCAGGTATTGGAGAACTTGTGCTCCAACGCAAACAAGTAGCGACGGACATGCGCGTCCTCCTCACTGACACGGTGACGCACCACCTCCGTGGGGTCCTCGAGCCTCTGGACCGTTACTGGCCCACGCGACCGCCACCAAAGAAGGTTCGAGTCAACGACAGGCTAGCTCCTCACCAACCTGTGCCCCCCGGTAGGTAGCGCCTGCCAGTACCACCCCCGCGGAGCCCAGTCCCGGACATGGCCCATCTGGTGACGCATGTGTCCTCCGCCGAATCGATGACGAGGATGCGGGATAGGCATCGTCGACGTCGATGCGGGAAAAATTGCTTTAACTAGAAAATAACAACAAATGTGACATGTTCAACTAGCTCTTACGATTAAATCTAGTCAATTAATTCTATACCTAATAAAATGAATAATGACATAAAAAAAGTCCTATGCTTTGCAGGAACGTTGACTCCTTCCGGTGCGGCAAATCCTGGGCACTCGATATGTCCTAGTTTGTAGCACAAGTCATGCTGAAATTCACGGAAAATTTTGGCATACCTTTTGCTAAAAAGTGAACAAATCGAGAACCTGAAATTTGCCGGAACGGAAATGAATCAACATTCCGGTAAAACATAGGTCACTCAGCTTCATTTCCTGGAAACAACAAAGCCACTCGGCTTCATTTCATCAATGACATATATCATATAACAACATATTGTAAATGAAATTACTGTTTAGGCATTTTCATAAAAATTTGCCCTAGCTAATTTCCTAAAAAATTGCTAATCATTTTTCCTAAATGCTAAAAAATGCCTACTGCCCTAAACAAATCTAGGGTTCATATGGAACACCTAGGGTTCATATGAACATCAACACAGCATCAACACATATACAAATTGCCCTAGCAGAGAGAGAGAGGAGGGTAGGGGAGAGGAGAGGCAAAGCCTTACGGTGACTGCGACGAGGGAGGGGCAAGCGGCGTCGAGGTCGGGGTTGGGGCTCGGGCGCGCGTCGAAGATCGGCGTCGAGGTCGGGGTCGGGGGCGGCGTTGAGGCGGGAGAGCCGCGGCTGCCGACGGGCGACGGCGGCGGCGACAGCGGAGGAGTTGCGATTTGGGGGAAGTGGCCGTTGGGAAGAACGGATGGAGCGGTTAAGTCAGAAGTAGCAGTAGCGCGTTCCAGGAAGTGCGCTACTGCTAATATAGCTACAACGCGTTCCCATATACGCACTACTGCTATACCATTCTCTTTTTCCCTTTTTCATTTATTTTTCTTTAAATTTTTTTTCACCTTTTTGTATTTCTTTCATTTTAATTTACTTTTCTATTTGCATTCCATTTAATTTTATTTACTTTAGCAGTAGCGCATCTCAGCGTAAACGCGCTGCTACAAAGCAAATAGTGGTAGCGCGGTTTGATGAAGATCGCTACTATTATGTGCAACCTATCGGCTAAGCCGTGGGAATTTTAATAGTAGCGCTTTTGTACTCGGGTGCGCTAATGCTATAACTGTATCTGTAGCGCCGTTTACACCACCACGCTATTGCTAATTGGCACCAACGTGCGTTTTTAACACGCGCTACTGCTAATGTTCTCTGTATAAGGTTTTCCCTAGTAGTGGCAGGGTCTTCCACAGTACCCTATGTACCATACGCTCACGCATTCTGAGGTACCAATGAGTAATAACAAAAAAAAATTGGAAGGCGAAGATTCCACTTAAAGTTAAAATCTTCACGTGGTATCTTCGTAGGGGAATAGTGCTGGCAAGGAAGTAAGAATTGTTGTTTTTCTACTAATGAAGAGACAATCAAACATCTCTTTTTCCAATGTAAATTTGCGCGTTCTACATGGTCAATCATCCAAATATCGTTAAATTTGTATCCGCCCACGAGTGTTGCTAATATTTTTCGTCATTGGTCGGATGGTATTTCAAATAGGCTGAAAACGCTAATAAGGGTGGGAGCGTATGCCTTACTATGGTCGCTTTGGCTATGTAAAAATTATTTGGTTTTTAATGACAAAAATACCTCTTTGTTGCAGATTATTTTCCGTTGTACGCACTTGCTTCGTACGTGGTCTACGTACAACGAGCGGAGTACCAACCGTTGTTCAAGGTGGTCTATACGCGGTTGGAGCAGGTGACTATGGAGGTTTTTACACAACATGGGTGGCAGCATAATCTCCGGATCTGTCTACCATCCATTTCGACATAGGCATAGTCTCGGTCTACAGCACTACTATTGCCGAATTGTCGGATTTTGTACGATTTTTTGTTAGACTATTGGTGTTTGGCTGTGTGTATCTAGTTATATAAAGGCCGGATGGTACTCTTAATGTTCTGTATCTCTTGATGTTACATTTGAAGTTAATAAAAGCGCCATTTATCAAAAAAAAAATCTGAAGACCTGAAACAACAGAATTCGATTGCTACAACGACTCACGAAAGACGCCACCATCTTAAAGCAATGTTGAAGGGTAAAAATAAGGGGTGTCCAGAAATATTAATCGGTCCACAACTCTCCATAGGAATCCAACTTTGCTACAAGTATCGACCAGGCTGGACATTTCAGAGGTGTTGACCTTATCGTACGATGAGAACGTTGTGCTCCATGGCCTAGGGGGAGACAGCCAGCACCATTCCGTCCGCCGCCGCCGACCGTCCTTCGGGCTCATGACGTTGCATGTCGATAGTGGAGACATGACGCTGGATCCTCAGGCCATGCATGCCCGTAGTTCTACCTGTCCTGTGCGCCGGACTTGTCTTTTATGAAACAGATTTTTAGAAAAACGTCAAGTTTATATAGCTAAGATCATTTCTAATCCCGTGGCCTGCAAAAATCGTTTACGGATTCCTGTGAAACTTTTTTATGGTACCGTGAGCTCTCCTGCGGAACAGATCCTGTGAACGCGTCCCATAAATATTTTACGGGGTGCGTTTTTGGGATTCGTTCGCGCGGAGGGCTCGCGGTACCATAATAAATTCGTTGAACAAATATTGAGAAGTGCTTGCATATGAATACACAAAATTATTATATATACATAACTAGTTTATTATGACTAAAAGCATGCACAACATACAAGGTATCAACTTTAGCCTTACAAATGCGCGATCAAACATAACAAAAGATGCTCAAATGATAGAGAAATCAAACACACATCCTTCATCTCTGTGTAGTTGCCGGTCCTCCTCAACCTAGCGTCGTAGTCGGCCTCCTCAATAACTTGCACTTCATCACCAACGTCATTCGCTTGATCCACCTCCTGAAGGAGTCCTGGACTAAGGGGTTCCCAGGCGTCCGGCCTATTGGATATGGGCCGTACTGATGAGCTGTGAAGATACAAGACCGAAGACTCTCACCCTTGTCCGGATGGGATTCTCCTTGGCGTGGAAGGCAAACTTGGCGTCCGGATATGAAGATTCTTTCTCTGTAACCGACTTTGTACAACCCTAGTCCCCTCTTGTGTCTATATAAACCGGAGGGTTTAGTCCATAGGTAGAATCATAATCATATAGGCTAGACTTTTAGGGTTTTAGCCATTACGATCTCATGGTAGATCAACTCTTGTAATACTCATATTCATCAAGATCAATCCACTAGTAGAAAACAGGGCAATGGTCCAGGCCCGGCCAGCCCATTAGTCCCGGTTCAATCCAGAACCGGGACCAATGGGGGCATTGGACCCGGTTCGTGAGCCCCGGGGGCCGGCCGGGCCACGTGGGCCATTGGTCCCGGTTCGTCTGGACATTTTGGTCCCGGTTGGTGGGACGAACCGGGACCAATGGGCCTCGCTCCCGCTGGTGGGACGAACGGGACCAATGGGCCTTCTGCCACACCACCATTGGTCCCGGTTGGTGGGACGAACCGGGACCAAAGGCTGCCCTTTAGTCCCGGTTCGAGTCACCAACCGGGACCAATTAGTTGCCTATATATACCCCTCACCCGCGAGCAGAGCACTCCCAGTGCCCTGTTTTTCGTGGCAGGCAAGGGGAGAGCTTTGTTGTGCTCTAGCTCACCTCCTTTGCACACGAGGTGTTCGATGGAATGCCCGAGCCACACTACTTAAGCTTTCACCTCTCCAAGCTCGACCTCCAAGCTCCATTTTCCTTAATATTTGTCTAGGTTTAGCGGTCCGTCACGTCCCGTCCCCATCTTCACCGCCGTCGATCCCCCGCGCCAATCTCGTCGCTGCACCACCATGGTGAGCCTCTTGTTCTTATCTTATCTTCTTTCTGAAAGGAAAAAATAATTCTTACTTGTATGTTTATATAGATACTTGTATAATTTTCTTACTTTTATTATTGCATCTTATATAGTGCGATGGTTTTGGTATCCGCCCCCGTCGGCCCTCATCCTGTCTATGATTCGGATGTGGTATATATTATCTTTTCGTAACTATTGGTTCATTTATTGTTTATGACAATTATGCCGACCAACGTGACATAGATTTTATTTATCTACGAGGTTGTTGAACCGGAAATTCCAAACGACCCTATTGTCGAGAGGTTAAATTTAGTTGAAGAAGAAAACAATTTGTTGAAGGAAAAAATTAGAAAAATTGAGGAGGAGAAGATGATATTGGAGTTGCATGTTGCGGATGTCATCGATGATCACAAGATCAAGATGGATGCAATGCGCTTGAAGATTAGAATGATTAGAAAATATGCCATTCATACCGAGGCTTGGTATCATTATGCCGTTGGATCAGTTGTTACATTGGTTACGATTATGATCGCATTTGTTTTCGCATTGAAATGTTTCACATAGTTTCATTGTATGGTTTAATTAATTTAGATGCTCTGCAGAGCTTTATGTTGTTAGATGAGAACTATCACTAGAAGAAAAAGGGCATATAGTCCCGGTTCATAAGGGCCTTTAGTCCCGGTTCATGAACCGGGACTAAAGGGTCGGTACTAATACCCTCACCCTTTAGTCCCGGTTCTATCGAGAACGGGACAGATGGGCCTCCGTGGCCTGTCCGCTGAGCCCAGCAGGAGGGTTTTAGTTCGGTTGGTGGCACCAACCGGGACCAATAGGCATCCACGCGTCAGCATTTCTTTGGCTCTGGTTTTGTTTTTTTTCAAAAGGGGGGGGTTTGGGGGTTTTGGGGGTTAATTTAGGTGTTTCATATATTGTGCTATAGCTAGCTAATTAATAGAGAAAAGTGTCATTTCTTTTGTCCGTGCTTGGTCGACGCTACGTACTATACATACGTATAGAGAGGACTAACTAGACATGCTAGCTAGCTAGTAATTAAGCAAACAGAAGATCGTCATGAACATATATATGCATACAGAGAGAAGTGATATCGACCACCTCTCCTTCTCCGAGAGATTGGTCGAACAACAAGTTCTCGATATCTATCCGACACTACCAGCTACATATATACAATAATTATCTTTTACAATACGGACGCGTGGTCCACATGGTATTCCCGTCTTCAGCGATCACATAGTCAAGAAAGAATGCCGCCAATTCCTCTTGAATTGCTCGCATGCGATCTGGTGCTAGGAGTTCATCCGCTGCGAAACATCTAATTTTAAGAAAGGGTCAATATATATATATATATATATATATATATATATATATATATATATATATATATATATATATATATATATATATATATATATATATATATATGAATGAAACTCAACACAAATGATGGTAATAAAATAAAATTGTGAATATTTTTATTTACGCACTTCAAATTGTTTGTCGGAGTAGCCCCTCTCACAGGTCGTGTGGCGGATGGACTCGCAAACGTAGTATCCACAGAAATCATTCCCTTGTTCCTGCCACAACCACTTTACAAGAAACAGAGGTCAATCAAACTGATAATTAGCAAGCACATGCTAAATGGTATTGATGAAACTAGCGCTTGAATCACTAGGAGATGCGCGTGGAATATGCTACTATATAGTACTTACTTTCGGGTGTCTAAATTGCAGCTTCTTCGGTAGTCCCGTAGCTTTTTTGGTGAATTTTCCCCAAGCCCTGCCATACAAAGAAAACAATTACTTGATATCAGAAATGAACAAAGTTGCTGATATGGTGGATAATGATCGATTTAACTTACTTCTCGAGCATTTAAGTCATTTCCGCATACTCCTTGGGATCTTTTCGTCTCGAGTCTAAGACAGTTACTACTCCCTGCTCAAGCTTAATCTCTAGGAGAATATAGTGGAACCTGCGCACGCATGCATAACTCATCAATATTTCATTTCTATAACCTGGACTAAATAAGGGAAACCGAATATGCCACAAGACAGTAACACTCACGTGTAGTTGTAAGGAAAGAGTATTGTATTTTTGTGTTCATTTATTTCCAACGATCGTAGCAAGTTGACCTCGGTTTCCTTGGCACGATATTTAACCTCATTTGCATCGATGAGATATGTGTTAATGAACCCAATATCACCCACTTGTTTTTTCTTCATTTCTGCGATCTTCAATCTGCATAATATAGTGAGGATATTTATAAATACATGCAATGAAAGAGCTGAGTTATATAGAGATACTTAATGACAGAAGTAGTACTACTTATAGACAGTAGCAGGTGACCGTTGCTTTATCGAGGGCCAATTGATTGAAAACTGATAGAACTCCTCAAATGGAATAGGCAACAGTTCAATTCCAAGGAGGGCATGCTCCTTTTAACTCTCAAATACAAAGTATTCCTCCCTCGAGACTCTTTGCAGGTTTTCATGTACCAATCATGCAATCTTCGCATCATCGTTGTTAGAGAGCTTTCATCTTTGACGAGAGGCTTCCCGTACTCGTATCTTTGTATCTGGACCTCCAAGAAATCAAATTGTACATCATCGGACAAGTAATCTTCAGGATTGCCATAACCGGGCACCATCCTCGGATCGACGATGTCGCTAGCAGGCACCTTGAGCGGGGGGCACGATTCCTTCGCTTGTTCGCCGAGCTGGGCAATTTGTTTCCCAGCTCGTCGTTCTTTCATCCTTTGATCATCGACAGTACTTCCCGATCTCTCCGCCGGCAAATGCCTTTCAATAATGTGCTCATAGTTGCCTTCGGCGGAGATTTGGGTGGTTTTGTCGGGCAGCCGAGTGCGCCGCTTTGACCGGATCTACCTTCTCCTCCGGAGGTGGATGTCTCTTTGCTTTCAACCCTTGAAACCAGTCATCCACTTCGGTCTGCGCGATCTTCGCGTTTTCCTCCTCGCTCCTCTCGACGGTAACTTCTCCGAGTCTTCAGAGAAGGACCGAATCAGTATCTCCTCCCGCCTTTGGCTGTACTGCTAGACGCCGCAGAGCAGACGGAGCGGATGTCTTCTTTCCTTGCTTACGAGGCGGAGGAGAAGGACTACGACGCCGCCGGAGCAGCCGGAGCGGCGGCGGGTCTCTTCCGCCCTTGCCGACGAGGCGGAGAAGGAGGAGGCTGGCTGCCGGACGCGCCGGTGCAGGCGGAGAAGGAGACGGAGTGCCGCCACGCGCCGAAGAAGGAGCCGCCGAGTGCCCTGATCGTCACTCGCCCGGAGGAGGAGGCGGTGGAGGAGGCGGAGTGCCTGACTCCGGAGGAGGAGGAGGCGGTGGAGGAGGCGGAGTGCCTGACTCGCGGAGGAGGAGGAGGAGGCGGAGGCGCCCAGTTCGGAAGGTTGATGAGATCCTTCCGCCATAGGCATGGAGTCTTCAGAGCAGAACCCAGCCGATACTCCCCTTCACCGGTAGGGTGGTCAAGCCGGAGCTCCTCACATCCCTCCGTTATTTCATCGAGCATCACCTTAGCATATCCTTCTGGAATCGGCCGGCAGTGAAAAGTTGAGTCGGGTTTAGTGGGATAAACAGAGCCAACAGCCGCCTTGACCTTTAAATTGCTCCATTGCGCCATAAGGTGGCAACTTTCAGCATCCGTGATAGCATCCACGGGATAGCTGGTAGGAGCCGTCAAGGCATGCTGCTCTGGCTGAAGCAGCTCGGTGGAAGCCACGCTGCTTCTCCGCTGAGATGGCGGGGTAGCTTCGGGGGAAGCTTCGGCAGGTCGTTTGTTGTGATCGGCTGCTTCTCGTTCCTCTTCTCGTTCCTCTAGCCCCATTACCCTTTCGTGCAGCGCCTGCATTAGGCTCTGCTCCAGTTTCTTCCTCCTCTCATGGGTTTTGTAACCCCCTGCGTCCGGAAATCCAGCCTTCCACGAAAGGGAGCCTGGCGTGCCTCGTGTCCGTCCAGGGTGCTCAGGATTCCCGAGGGCCATTGTGAGCTCGTCCTTCTCCCCGTCTGGAACGAACTTCCCTTGCTGCTGTCACAGCCCTAGAGTTGCTTGACATTAGTTGCATTAGGGCATTCATGTCATCATGTTAATTTCCATGAAAATTGAAATGGGGATTGCTGAAACCCTAGCACCAATTGAATTCTAATAGGTCCAGATAAAATCATTTTCAATAATCCCAAAATGCCCTGTGAAAATGTTCATGATAATGGATAAAGGTGAAAGCCTCTTCCAAAAATGATGAACATATCCTATAGGTCATTCCTGGATTTTTGAATTAAATCTTACACTATTTGAATTTGGGCATTTGAACATTATAAATAATTTAAATGCTCAAATAATGTTGGAAGTATGTGTGGGCCATTGAAATAATTCAGAAAGTGCCCGTGAATATTTTCAGGATTTATAAATTGATTTGGTTTTTAAAAACTGGATCAAAACTAATCTGCAAAATAGAAAACAGATTGGAAAAGAGAGAGAGTGCTGCACCTGGCCTCACCTGCGCAGCCCACCCACCTGGCGCCCAACCGGCCCAGCCTCTCTTCCCCGCTGGCGGCCGGTTGGCCCAGCCCACCAGCGCCCACCGCTCATCGTCTTCCTCTGCCCGGAAGGCAGAGGCGGCGTGGTGAAGGCCAGCGATGCATGACCACCTCCTGCTTCATGTTGGCGACCTCCCCGACCTCCTCGCGACACCTGGAACAGCCACGCGACCCCTGGCCCTCTCACTCTCTCCCTCGAACGCCTCCCTCTCCTCTGCTTCCTCCCTCTCGCCCGGACCGAGCGGAGCTCGTCGCCACCGCACGCCGTAGCCACGGCCACCGGCCCTCCCTTGCCTCGCCGGCGTGCCCAAGAGCTCCGCAGCGCCGCTCTCGCCCTCCCCGCCGACCCACCCAACCGAGAGGCCCAGGCGCCGCCCGCCGTTCTTTCCCCTCTCGGACCGCCGATCGCCGCCGCCTCAATTCGGCGCCGCCAGGACCTCCCCGAGCTCACTGATTCCCTCTCCGACCCCGCGGTGAGCTCCTCTTCTTCTCCCCTCATCCCCCTCTGTCTCACGCGCCTGTAGCCACCGCCCATGGTCACACCAGCCGCCGTCCGCCATGGCCGGTGAGCTCCGGCCCCGGCGCCTCTGCCTCGCTGGCAGCTCCCAGCAGCGCTCCCTCCTGCCTCTAGGTGCTGCCTAGCACCTCCGCTCACTCCCCTACGAACCACAACACACGGCCGCCTTAGCGAACTCCGGCGCCGCCCGGGCTCCACTCCGCGAACACCGCCGCCCAGACCCAGCTATCCCCACCAAGAACCCAGTAGCGTCCCCGGCTCCTGAGGTCCCCTTCCCGCCCCTTTTGGTGGCCGGAATGGCCTATTGCACTTGCTCCGCCGCGTTCGACGTCGCCGGCGTCAAGCCGCCGGTGGCGATGACCTTTTTGACCGGGGTTTGACCACCCGTGTCAGCGACATGCGGGCCCCCTTGCGTCTAACCACTCTAGTTAGGTTTAAAACTAACTTAACTAACCCCGGTTAGTATTAATTAACTAGGTTAGTTAGTTAGTCACTGACGTGTGGCCCCCACACGTCAGATTTGACCTGGTCGGCGCCTTTGACTTGCTGACGTCACCCTGACGTCAGGCTGACGCAGTAATATTCTTTTCTGGATTTAGTTTAATTCAGTAAAACTCAGAAAATGTCCTAAACTTCTAAAAATCATATAAATTCAACCGTAACTCGGATGGAAATAATTTATATATGAAAAATGATCAGAAAAATATGAAGAATCTGTTTATGCCATGATCATGCATGTTTGAACAAGTTAACATCACTGAATAGGATGAATCATGATTAGGGTAATTTAGGAAAATAGCATTTTGAGTTGGAATTCAACCTTGTTTGAATTCCACTCCAACTAACTTGGTTTATTATTGCATTAGGTGAATTCAGTACCTTAACATGATCATACATCATATATGTGCATTGCATTGATTGTGCTCTCTCTTGTTTGCGGTAATTGTTCCCTCCGGTGAGCGATGTACAAGCGATGGTTATTCGATGACACCGATGAAGAACTATTATCTTCGAAGTGCGAGGCAAGCAAAACCCCTTGTTCATTCGATATAATCCCACTCTCTCGCTCCTGCTCTATTTTTGCATTAGGACAACAACGACTCATGTGTTACTTGCTGCGGTAGCTGAACCCTTGATCCTTTGCATGACTGTCATTCCACGGTAACTAGATGAAACCCACTAGCATGAGTAGGAGTTGTTTGAGCCCATGTTGTGCCTACTCATTTATGCTTGCTTGTCATGCCTGCTCTGCTTAGAGTTGAGTCGGGTCTGATTCATCGGGAATGAATTGGAATTGTTATGAACATGTCCTATTGTGTGTGAGCTAAGTGTGTGAACACGATTTGGTAAAGGTAGCGGTGAGAGGCCATGTAGGAGTACATGGTGGGTTGTCTCATTGCAGCCGTCCTCGAGAACTGAGTTACGTGTTTGTGATCCATGAAACAGCTACTACCACGCATTGGGATCCTTAATTGACCCTCTCGGCTTCTTAACCACCCTTGTCCACAGTCAGGGAGTTGCAAGTAGTTTCGGTGTTTGTAGCATCTTTGGGGGACGCATAGCGCTGACCTTAGGGGTGGGTTGTGTTGCGGTAGGCACCGTGGCCGGTGTACCGAAAGTGCCCGTTTGGTATCTCGGGAACCTGCACACATCGTTCGGGGCTGTATGGGAAACCTCGGCGGACTCCTGCGGATGGAACCGAATAGGCGATAAACCTGGACTAGGGACTTGAGTGTTTAGGTAGGCCGTGGCCGACACCACGTTGGGCTTCCGCTTGAAGGTTGCGAGTACATGTCGGTAAAGCGGCGATAAGTGGTGAGCGTGTGTGAAGAAGTACACCCTGCAGGGTTTAATATGATCTATTGAATAGCCGTGTCCACGGAGAAGGACTTCTGGGTTGCCTATATCGGTTCATAGACAAGTGAAGGTGGATACTCTAAAATCGCAAGATAAGCGTGAGTGCTATGGATGGCGTCTCGTGAGGGAGGCGAGGCGGATCCATAGTGGTGTATTGATATGGTGAATATGTGGACTCGTGTGCGCCACCTCAAAAGAGTTACTTGCGGTCGTAGTTCAGGATAGCCACCGAGTCAAAGCTGGCTTGCTGCAGTCAAACTCCACCACCCCCTTTTGATAATGATGCATATGTAGTTAGTTCTGATGTAAGTCTTGCTGAGTACAATTGTACTCACGTTTGCTTATTTTATGTTTTGCAGAGAGACGTCAGTCTCACTAGTAGTTCTGCTTGGACTTCGACGTTAGCTTGTTACCTCAGCTACGATCTTGAGCCTCGGCAGGATCTGGTAGATAGTCAGGCTCCTCAGCCTTTTTCATTTATAGTTGTCTGTACTCAGACATGATTAGCTTCCGCTTGTGCTTTGACTTGTATGCTCTGAGTGTTGGGTCATGAGACCATGTTTGTAATATCTCGCTCTTCGGAGCCTAATGAATAATATTTTGAGTCGTAGAGTTATGTTGTGATGCCACGTCGTATTTACACATATTGAGCATATTGTGTGTATGTTTGAAATGCTTGGTATGTGTGGGATCCGACAAACTAGTTGCTTATCCTTGGCAGCCTCTCATATGGGAAATGTAGTCTCGTGCTTACGGCGATAGTAGTCCGCTCTGGCCCGGTTCACGAGTCCTGCTAGCCCAACACTCTGCTTGGACACTTGACTGGCGGCATGTGATTCATTTCGTTCCTATATACGTCCCTTGAAATGTCGCGGTGATACTTGGAGTCCTGCCTAGCCTGCTACAGCCGGGATACCGGAGTCTGTTAGCCCAGTGCTACAGCCCAAGTTCATACGTTGATGACCGACATGCTCGATGTGATTCATGTATACTGTCCCCATGGGTTAGCGCGCTTTGGGTTCACGACTAGCCATGTCGGCCCGGTTCTTTGTCATATGGATGCTAGCGACGCTATCATATCGTGAGCCAAAAAGCATAAGCGGTCCGGGCCATGGTAAGGCGACACCGTGGGAATACCGTGCGTGAGGCGCAAAGTGATATGATGTGTTACATGCTAGATCGGTATGACCTAGGATCGGGGTCCTGACAGCGTTGGTATCAGAGCCTGACTGCCTGTAGGATTACCAAGCCAAACTGGTCGAAGTTGTGTCTAGAAATGCTTTAGTTACGTAAGGGAATTGATTGTGGAAGGGAACGTAAGGCTCTTTTTACTCCTTATACCTCATGGCCTTCTGATCTGAGTCATCCTCTTCTCTTCTACGGGGTTTAAGAACTAGGCTTCTCATCTATCTATCAGGATGACGTGTTACTAATCCATAGACTTTAAGATTGTTGGTTTTAATCCCCAGTTCAGTTCTTACTACTCTGCATGATAGCTGTTGATCCCGAATCTTGTTATGATGTTGTTGAGTGGTTATGCCACCATTTTCTGCAGGATGTCTCAAATCATTTTAAGCATTTACAGCCGTTATCTGTCCGAAGTCATCAGGTCTCTAAATAGTCGATGCATTTGCAAATCCTTTCCTTCCGTTTCCGATGTCCTTTTGGGTCAGAAGAAGCACACTAACCAGTCGGTTGAGGTACTCTGTTGCCTCGACATATATGTTGGAACTACTATTATGACCTTAGGTGTTTAGGAAGTCACCTAGCGATTTAGCTATGCTTTGTATCCCCAGTGTGATGATTCTGGCCATCATTTTCGAAAGCATCCCGTGATGCCATTTAGTAGTAGGTATTCTACTCCTGGGTTGTTGAACCCGAGATTCATCCTACTTCATGTTGTTAGTATTTATTAGTGCCTTTAGGATATTAGTAACCTTGCGATAGTCCTCAAGGTCCGTGGTATTTCCTTCTTCCAAATACTACGAACCGCTTATGGCAGAAGTTCTTTTGAGCCAAAAGATCACAATAAGAGTGCTCTTGAGGAGTTCTCCATTCATAATTGTGAATCTGCCAATTCTACCTTTCTGCATGGATTATCCGGAAGAAATGTTGAGCTTGCTCGACATACCAATCTGTGCATCCACAACTCAGAAAGTTATATGTTCCCTTGAGTTGTTCTCTTAGATGCCCTCCGACCTTCATCTATCAATTGATAGCCAAGGGTATGTGTGCATTTGTGTTCATCGATGCATTTTATCCTTGTGGTCCGTCAAGCCATTCTATTCCGGAATGACTAGGAGAAACAAACTCCAGTACCTCATCCATTTCTAGGATTGGGTCAAAGTAGTTGTATCCCGCATATCAAATGCCAATTCAGCTTCTGATTCTGTTCTACCCTGAAGTATTGCCATCTTGTGTCAAGAATGTCATGGGAATTGCACAACCTCCTAGGAATTCTTGATGCAGTGATACTTCTCACCATCATTGTTCATTTCTCGGTTCCGTGTTGTTGTAACCGGAATGCCGGCAAGTGAATGGTGATGTGTGAAATCAATACTCCGAGCAACTTGTTGCTTGGTAGTGAATGGACAATAATCTCATTCTTAGCGTGTGGTTATTAAACCATCGTCCTAAGACTGATCGTGCTACCCAGTCCTTACTTCTGGTGCACACTTCGATTGATGAGTTAGGATCTTGTCAAATCCTCACTCATTTGATCATTTCGTCTTGCCCTGAAAAGCAAGATTACTCTCGAGCTTAGTAGCATACCGGTGGTTCGTGACTTTCCAAATATCTTCTTGGAAGTGTTACCGGGTTGTTCCCTGACTGTTATGTTGGGCTCGTGGTCAAGTTGGTTTCTTGTGAACCACTTTTCTCCAAGAATCTGTGTTGGATATCCCTGAGCTAGTTGGTTAAGCTAGACAATAACTTGGAGAGTTGGAAGATAAAAGCTTGCCTAACTTAGTTCGATCCAAAGGGATACTCTTGTGTAGTGTGTGTTGAAGAAGGATGATATCTTCATCGATTGGTCCTTGTGATCAGTTGCTGGACCTATTGTCCTACCAATTCCTTGACTTGAGTATGGGCCATTATCAAGTCAAATCAGAACCAACGATATTCGTAATGTTGTCTTACTCGTGGTCGATCCTTCGAGCATACACCATTACATCTTTTGTTCTGACCAATACTATCACGTGTTCACATGATGGTGGAAGTCCAGTGATATGGAAATTCCGATGAGTTGCTGTTGAGCCCATCAGTAGCATTTTGTCTCCCCCATGAGTCATGTTGAACATCAACCTAGTATTGGAAACTTGTGTAAGCATTTCTTCGTGTTTCGTTCATGAAGCATATGTTTGGATGAAAGTAGTGACTTTCTCTAGTTCATGTGCAATGGGTGTAAGTTGCCGCCATGAATTTGAGAAAGGTTTGTTTTGTTTCCTCTGGAATCATCCCAAGTCAGTCATGCACATGCGAAGTATTCTATGGCATGATAGACTGATCATCTTCATTCCATATGAATTCCATAGCACACCAAGCCACTGATTGACTTGTTCTAGGAAAAGGAGTTAAGTGCTAATCCATGGTAATGCACAAGACTTCATCATCCTCGATGATGGTTCCACCTGAACTCGGTAGTGTTTTAATATAAGACTACCATGTGGTCATGCTTGTCTAGGACAACGTGTTCACATGTTTGTAGCAAAACCAGC